>MNCI01007457.1:802801-818167 GCA_015680685.1 Gnetum montanum
CATATGATTTTTATAGCCTTTATGTTTTTATGTCCTGCTGCTAATGAGGGAGGAGAGAGAGAGATAACTAAGTGACTAATTTAACTTAACTACTAATTAACTAGGATTTAAACTAATCCTAACACCAGTATCCGTTCTCACTTTCCGTACACATCCTGAACTAGCGCAACACTACTAGGATTACCAAACGCTAATCATTACTAGGTTACCAAGTGTTACACGCATGCTCGAACTGATCGTACTGTGTGTGCTAATAATAGAAATGTAAAGTGCATAAAATAAAATAAAATAAATGCAGAAGAAAATAAAATAAAGGAAATGAGTAAGAAAACAAATCTCAAGTGCCGCAAGGATGAATCCAAGAGCTCGTCTTTATTGTCGTACACAAGGTGTGCTCAGGTACACAATGCTCGAATAAAGATCTGTCCAAACTTAGACCTCCTGATGCGGGCACTTGGCTAGAGTTTCACTACTGGACTCCTAAAAGACTTCCTCTTCTCAATTCTTCTTTTTAACTAGTCCCTATTGTGCACCTAGGCACTGTATTTATAGGCTTGGGAGCAACTACTCTAATAATTACAAAAACTGCCACTCTAATTTTAGAGAAACTGCCCCTCTAATTTTAGAGAGAAATAATTAGAGTAACTGCTCTAATAATAACCACTCTAATAATTAGAGTAACTGCTCTAATAATTAGAGTAACTGCTATAATAATAACCACTCTAATAATTAGAGTGACTGCCCTAATAGTAACCATTCTAATTATTAGAGTAACTGCTCTCATCAGTAAGAAAACAAGAAAGCCAGCAAAACGATTGTCATAATTGTAGCCACTACTGTTCCAAAATGTATGTTGGTGAATAACATCCAAACAACCATTTAAAAACCAGCTTCCTTGGGACTCTTAAAATGGTGAAAATTGTTTAAATATAAATTTAATTCCACCAATGTAACCTTGATTGAAAAATTAGGAGTTAAACTTCTCTACGTGGATTTTCTAACGTTATGATGTAGATTTTTGAAAATTTTGAATTAAGTTTTCATGCTCCAACTTTTCTATGCTTAATATGACTATGATGCAATTCTTCCATTTTTAAAATAAATAAATAAATTCCATGCTTCAATTGGACTCTCATTTTGGTATAATTTTTGATCGTATGTGTTTTTTTATCATCCGTTGAAGTTACCATCATAGACCATTTGCATGGGGTTAAGCCTATAGGATTTCTAATTGTTATGGGATTAAAACCTTTTTAAACACAGCTCCGTGCTGGCATAGGAGCGTTGGTATGAACGCCTACCCGTAAATGTAAAAAGAATATTGAGCAAGGATTTGACTTATAATGTTCGAGAGGAAATTGTGGCGGTAAAATCGGCCACGACGAAGCAGGGATCTTATAACGTTCGAGGGGAAATTGTGGCGAAAAATCGCCCATGACGAAGCAGGGAACTTTGAAACGGTAGTTGCACTCACGTGCTTCAGCGGACACTTCACGAGTTTTATCTCCATTCATGTTGGATCAATTTCGTTGGCCATTTCAGCAACAGCCCATTTGCTTGCATTCTGTCATCCAAGATGAGGATGGCCGACTCTGCATCTTCAACCGTGAAATGCTTCCTACTCATGTTGTTGATCATCAGAGCAAAAGCTTCCCTGCTGAATTCGTCGGCCTCTTTTGAAGAGTCTGGCAGCCCAGAAGATAAAGCATGGCCTGTAAGTTGTGTAGCTATCTCTAGCTACTTCAATTTCGAATTTTATCCATAGTACTTGGAGATTGGAAAAGTTTCAAAATGTTGTGGGGATAATATTTTCTGCAGGAACTTAGTTTGAACTGGAGAGTCGTTGCTGGAAGCATTATTGGATTTGTGGGTGCAGCACTGGGCAGTGTTGGAGGCGTTGGAGGTGGAGGAATATTTGTTCCTGATCTCAACTTAATTTTTCAGTTCGATATCAAATCCTCCTCTGCTCTGTCTCAATGTAATTGCTAATGGGCACCGGATAAGTAGTTCAAATATTGGAAAAATTTATATCACTGAAAGTTATTCACGTTGAAGTAGAATAAAACTATATAGATTGAAAGTTTACTTGGAACAGGCATGATCATGGGTGCAGCAGCATTTAACGTTGTGTACAATTTAAAATTGAAGCACCCCACAAAAAATCTTCCGATGATCGACTATGAGATTGCCCTCCTGATACAGCCCATGATTCTAGTGGGCACCACTGTCGGAGTGGCCCTGAGCATCGTTTTGGCAGCATGGATGATCAAAATTCTCCTAACAGCATTCTTTCTGGGTATGTTACTAAATATTCTTTAGCTTTTCAAGTTCTTCCGACTACCTGCAGGCTGCAGGAACCAAGATAAATTTAATTCAATTTTCTGCTTTTTACAATAGTTATTTCAGTCCGGTCCTTTTTGAAAGGATTGCAAGCTTGGAATCGGGAAACAGTTTTACAGGTTCGTTGCAATTTTTTTTATCTTTGAAGTGCCTCAACTCATTTCTGATAGTTGCAATCACATAGTTTCTGTTAAATTTCTAATAATGAAGTGCAGATTTCAGAACAAAGGCAGAGATCTGCAGCTGCCGAATTTGAAGGTATGCCCTCACCCAATTTGAAATTATACTCATGTTTCCATGGGCTGACTGATTCACAATGATCTTCATTTTCTGTTTTAATTTGGTGTAGGTTCTCCCTACAGAAGCCTAGTTTCCAAGTCCGCATCAGAAACTGGACTGGAAGTCTGTCATTCCTTAAAAACTCCTTTTTAAAAAAGAATTCCAATTCGGAAGCCCGTCTTCAATTTTGTCATGTATTTTTATTAAATTATTCAGGAAAAGACGAAAAGTTATTATTAATCCGTCCACGTTTGTAGGACTGATTTTAACAATCCTTCCCAAAACCCTTTAACCTGCAGGGTTCCACCTCATTCAACATGCACTGGGAGAAACTTGGAATGCTTTTTGTGATTTTGTGCATATTTCTGGCTCTTCAAGTGCTCCAGGCAAGCTCAAGAGCTCACCACTTAATATGTGTTCTGAGACGGAAAATGTTGCACCAAGGTTTAAATTCTAACATCCCATAACTTCATTTGAAGTTTGCAGGGCAGAACTGCAAGATGTGGGTTCTGGTTCTGGATGTTCAACGCACTCCAGGTTAGTCTTCCTGCAATGGTGCATGGGATCAATTAAGAGACAAAGAAAATTCAAAAACTACCTCCCTGCGTCTGTTTAGCAGGATGGAACATTTTGCATAATTGATCTAATGATAGTACGAAACTTTGTATTTTCACTTCCCAGTAGGACGAACTCATAAACCTCTCCCTAATTTTGTTTATAATTCAAGAAATTGCAAGTTACCATGTAAGACAAAGTACAATATAACATAACATTGAGAAGTGATGCCTCATTTATTAAAATTTAGTAAATTAACAGATGCCGCAGTGTAGATTCCTGCAGGGTTGCTTGCAACAGGTTATCAGATGTTGAAGATAAAGAGAGCTGCAACAGAGGAAGGAACCATATGGGTAGAAAGGGTTGAGTGGACTACTTTCAAACTGGTATATTGTGCAGCGGCAGGAATTGTAGCAGGCATGGTAGGAGGATTGTTTGGAATGGGAGTTGGATTCATCATCGGCCCTGTAATCATGAGCATCGGCCTTGTGCCTCAGGTTTCAAGAACATAACAAAAATCAATCAAACTTCAAGCCCATCATGCTTTGCTTGATTATTGTTGTTCCATAATTTTCGAATTTTGCTTGAATCCATGCAGGTCATAACAGCGACTGCAACAACGCTCATGTTTTTCTCCTCTGTCATGGCAGTAGTGTGTTTCCACATTTTGCACAGGTTTCCAATTCCATACGGTATACAGCCACTCACATAATCCAGACAGTAGCAGTTATGCTTAGATTTTGTTGTTATTTTTTTTAAATGCAGTTTGCTCCAGTTTTAATTGTCTAATATTTTCGATACATTCTGATGTTGTTTTATCGAATGTATTATGAGCAATGACAGCATCGTTCTTGATGGTGATAAGCATCGTGGCTGCTATATGCAGTCACTACATAGTAAGGAAAACGGTGATGCTTTTCAAAAGAACTTCCATAATAATTTTCCTACTAGCTACATTAATTTTTGCGAGTGCGTTGGCCCTTGGTAACTATACATATTATTGGTCTTGCATTTGCTTTTCTTTCTAAATGATTCTCTTTCCTTCGTTGCTTATGTGTTATGACCACTATCTATATAGGTTGGAGGGACGTTGTCCTCTTAGTCCTCGGCAAGCGGAGTTTGAACTTTCTGGCTCTGTGTGGTTAACAAATTCCTTTGTTTTAACATACCCAATCTCTGGGTATGACTCCGAGAATTATTTCAGAAAAAATTCTCCCTGGGCATTCATCATGTATCAATAATCTTCGTTTCATCCTCGTCCACGTTGAAGACTTGTTCCCAAATATACCAATAATTTGAAAACCAATTATCCTGGTTATTGCCAGGCGACATTTCATGGTAGTAAAATCGCGGGCCTGTCGTCCATCTTATGCATGTGAGTTTGGCAAGTTTATTATCGAATGTGTTATGTGTAGCTTTCGTGCTTTGTATCATTTTTTTAATTATCATCATCATTCTACCCTGGTCCTAATAACATGAGTTAGCCAAGGAATAATAATACATATGAATTTCTTAACCTATTTGTTGAGTAGGCTATAGGATTAGTGTTAAGAAAATCATCTCAAAAAGTTTTTTAGGTTGAAATTGAGTGTTTTCTTTTTAAGCACAAAAGAAACTTGGGTTAGTAGTGCAACAGGGAAGGGGAGAACCTGAAACATAGGTTAACAATATTCACCTTAACAATATATAGTCAAATTAGAACTTTATAACTCGTTGTTGCCCACCAAAATCAAACTAATAGTTTGAATTAACAAATCAAGAGTCTTACCACTATACTAACACCTCATTATTTCAATAGTGATAAGAAGTTAGATGTGATCCATGATAAGAGTATCCTACTACAAGGCTACTCTATTATTGAAATTGTGTTTATAATAATGTGTTAACCTAGTGGTGAGACTCTTGACTTGAAAACTCTAAGTCATGGGTTTGATTTTGATGGGCAATGCTAAGTTGTAAAGTTCTAATTAAAATATATATCTTGGGGTGTGTGTGTATTACAGTTATTTTAGGGTTCCAACATCCCCAAAATTGTATTTATTTTGTTTATTTTAGATACTTTAGTGCAAAGAAATCGAAGACATTGGACTATAACATACTTGTTGTAACATTAAAGTTTAGAAGAATATGGCATATGGGTCAAACTAGCCAATGAGAGGTGGCTTAACCAGTTAGATCATTGTCTAACAAGAAGTTACAAGTAAGAGGTTACTAGTTCAAGTCACACTTAAGGCATCATTATATTTCTCTATTGTTCTTCTAATATATCATGTTGGCTATATGTCTTGAGTTATACTTAGAGTTAAATTTTTTTGGGTTTCAACAACTCCTATGATTCAAACTCTTCCAATAAGTTATAGTAAAATTTGAGTTAATGTTATCATTATTTGTTTATTTACATTTGTCTTGCACCTTCATTAAGCTTGGAGGTATCTTAAATGATGAGATTTTAGAGGTTCATCTTTTGCCAACACTAGTCTTCATAATGGCCTCTCTTGTTGCAATACTTACACTATGAAATTAAGGAAGATGGTACAACATGACTACCTCTTTGCTAGAACTTGGTCTTGCCACCTATAGGACTAGCTCTACATCTTGAATTACCTCTAAGTCTTGGAAAAGTACTTCTAAAGTTTTGAGGCCTTTATTCTTGGAATGACCTCTCTTCTCTTGGATGATTAAACCTGCATCTACCTCTTCTTTCTCTATAGGACCTCTCAAAATAGACATTTGCATTAGTGTTTGATGAGCGGCTAGGTACCCCTATGCCCAACCATACGAATTACTAGGGCATTACGTGCGATTTGATCAAATTCCATGGACCTATAGTTATCAAGTACACTAGCTCTTCTAGGAAGTGAAATGGACTTTGAGAATGTTTGTTGTCTTCCCAACTACACTTGTGAGGCTCAAAGGTATGGTTTAAGTGTAATTGAGGTTTATGATTTTTCTTATTTTGTATTTTATAGATTTGATCGCCTACAACAAGAATGAAGAGTAGAGTAATTTAAAATCTAATTTGTTATTGTCTATCTAGCCTAACACAAGTAACCGTCCGACTTTCCTGGACACATCTTGAACACATATAGTGTTGTTGGGCTACCAAACATTAAGCATTGCTGGGATAACAAGTACTATATGAATGCTCAAAGTGATCGTGCTCGTGTTCATTAACAACTAGAAATAAATTGCTTAATTCAAATGCATTAAAGTAAAGAGCAAGAAAGCAAAATGCATTAAAGAAAATATTAATCTATTCTTAGTGCAGAAAGGATTGTCAAAAGAGTTCATTCTACTCCCATCACACTACTACGCTCAAGTACATCAATGCTCAAACAAAGAACCGTATACACTTAGACTCCTTCTAACTCTGAGTAAAAGAAACGACAATAACTTCACTACTCTGACTAAGAATGACCAAAAACTGATGTGAAAATTGGATCCCATGCGCAATATTTATAGACTCAAGGTATATACCCCAACGTTGTGTATGCAAGGTCACAACTGGACCCCGACATCGCATATGCCACGTTGTAGCTAGACCTCAACATCATGTACCTAACGTCGTGGCAGACAACATAAACGTGTTCATCATACCCCCACAACTGAATGAAAACTTGTCCTCGGGTGAAAAAGAGGAGGAACATAACATATTGGGTAGGTATGGGATTATTGATTGACATACAAATTGACTCAAATGAAACAAACAAACTCTAAGTGACCAAGTGTACAAATTCACAATTTTTACAACATTGGGTGTTCATGATAAGAGAAGTGAACACCCTAGAGAACATTGACATCCAACACCTCTTGGTAGCAAAAGAATGAAAGAGAGAGGAGATCCAACGATCACGAATGATTCTCATTGTGTGGTACTACTACATCATCCTTGGTGAAGATAGTATTACTTATAGTCTATGCTTCTCACTACAATCATAATAAAATCATGAATTAGTATGCAATGTATAACACGTAGTGATTAAATGCCTTGTCTCATTGATGGTTACACTAGACTAAGTTGTGATTGTGATAGATTAATTCCTTTAGTAATGTTAGCAGGAAGGCTAAAAAATAGGGTAAATTAGATAAGCAGTCTAGTAAATCAAAAAAATGTTTAACACAAGCAAATACTTAACTTAAAGAGGGTGTAAGAAATCATAACAATAAAAAGGGAAAGTTCACTAAAAAATGTTGTGAAGATGTGCATAATTGGATACCATTGATGGGGTAAATAAAAATAATTTGATTGTAAAAGTTTCTAAGGGTAAAGAACTTAACTAACCCAACCAAAAGATATGAAAGTGGGTCTTCCCTAAAGTAGGCACAGGCCTTTTATGCCCTTGCATAACTTCAAACCAAAGAGTCTGTGGGCTCCATGGATGATTAATGGTTACAGAAGGTTAAGTACAAAAACCCAAAAGAAACTAACTAAGAATTCCAACACATCGAACCAAAACATGAAACTAGTAGTGAGGTGAGACATGGAAAGCATAGATGGATGAGAGAGAAAGTGGAATAGAGTTCCTAATCACAATCACATGAAGTCCCTTGTCGATTTTATGGTTAAATAACTTGATAAAATCCATCCTTATTCCAGACCAAAACCAACCACATTTAGTGACTTAGCATCATCATTCTAAGACCAATCCATCCCCTGAGACACAAGAGTGCTTCCACAAAAAAACCACCATTCCTTATCAAAGAAGAAATAGGAAGTGAGGAAGGGCCTTAGTTAGAGGACACTAGTCCCATAACCAGTGCTTACAGCCTATTTATTCTATCTAAGGGGTGTGCTTTGAATTTCCATTATTTTGTTTTGTTTCCTTTTTTTTGTTTTTTGAAATGGGAACCACACCATGCAAAGGCACATACATTTATTTTGTCCAAGGGGTGTGCTTTGAATCCTCATCTTCTTCTTTTTCTCTCTCTCTCTCTCTCTTGATGAGAACCACACCATGCAAAGACATATGNCTCTCTCTCTCTCTTGATGAGAACCACACCATGCAAAGACATATGCATTTATTTTGTCCAAGAAGTGTGCTTTGAATTCTCATCTTTTTTTTATCTTTTTTTTTATGAGAATCACACCATGCAAGGACTTATTCAACTTCCTTTTATGGATTGGCATGGAATGGTAAGAAATTCATGAAAACACACATGCACCCAAGCAAATAGAAAGACAAAAAGAATACCAAATCCCCTTGAAGCTACACCCTATTCAAACCTTTAAATCCTTCCCAATTCTGGAAGCTACCAAAGTCACAAATTTATTAGAATTTTATTAATGAAAAAAGGATTACATGTTTCCAAAACAAGGAAAACCATAAAGTTTGTGGATGGGTGGATGTTGTGGACTCACTACCTGTTGCATGAAAAAGAAACCATGTCCTAATTATCCATAACAAACTTCAAAACTAGAAACCAGACACCAACAATCAAATAAAAGAAATAGTACATACCACCATCAAGTAACACATTACCATTGTACCTAGCACTTATTAATAGAAAGTTAGAAGATCACACCAATAAAATAAAATATATATAAAAGAAAGTGTAAAATATTCAAGAAATAGCAAATGTACTAATAATGGTGTAAAACAAAAATTAGAAAAGATTAATAACATGAAAATAAAAAGATGTAAAATAAAGAATGTGTAAAATAAAAAAGTTTGAAAAATTGAGGAGCCGCTTGTATGGTTAGCATGAGTGGCCATCTCCCCCATGACTAAGTTAAAAGGAGGAGATCTGAAATATGGAGCATGCTTGTCCATCTAATGAGGTGCTTGTTGTGTTAGCTAGCGTATGCTCATGGAAAATTTTGATTTGTTGAATGTTGACTAGCTATTTTTTGTTTAGGCTCTCAAGTTTCTAGATCATCATGGCCCTAGAAGGAAAAGTCTCATAAATGATGCAAGGTCCTTCCCACAATGTTTGGAACTTAGTTCATTTAGGCACATGTGTGGGGTTCTAGTAGAGAACCTTATCTCCTAGTTCAAATTTGACTTTTCTGATTTTTAGGTCATGATGCTTTTTGTTATAGGCCTTGTACAACTCGTTAGATGATAGGGCTACCAATTAATTTTCATATAGCAAGTTGAGATTCATTAGTCTTTCTTTTTGGGGTAGACTTAAGTCAAGGTCAAGGTCACAAGTAGTTGAAAGTGTACGGAGCTTGGATTGGATTGGAAGTGTTGGTAATTTTTTGTACACAAGCTCATAAAGAAAGTAGCCTATAGGAAGTTTCCATTTTGAGTGGTAGGCCTAAAGGGCATTGTTGAGTTTTGTGCTCTAGCCTATCCTATACTTGCTAATAGTTCTTATTAATATCCTTGTGATTTCCCTATGAGTAACCTTAACTTGACCATTAGCTTGGGGGTGGTAGGGTGTTATGAGTTTATGTTCAATCCCTAAGTGTTACATGAGCTTTCGAAAAGTAGTGCCTATAAAGTGAGTTCCATTGTTAGAAATTAATGCACGTGGCACAACAAACCTATTTACAACATTTTGTTGTACAAACCAAGCAGTAGTAGAAGATGTACAGTCAATGAAAGCTACTACCTCAACCCACTTCGTACAATAGTTAACAGCGACTGTGATGTACACCTTTCCATTTGACATGGGCGTGATGAGACCCATGAAGTCAATGCCCCAGTTGTTGAATGGTTCTAGTGGTTGAATCCATTGTTGAAGTCCCTCCATTCAAGTAGTCATTCCACCATCTTGTTGGCATCATTCACAAAAGCGAACATAATGGTAAGCATCCTTGAAGAGTGTTGGCCAATAATACCCTACCATCAAGATTTTAATGGCCATGCATCTCCCAACATAGTGTCCTCCACAAGGACTTTCATGAGCATCTTGGAGAACATGTAATTAATCAGCATCAAGGACACACCAACGAACTAGGCAATTGATGCACACCTTGTAGAGGTGTCCATTGATCTTCATGAATCACTTTACCTAGTGAAGAAACTATTATTTCTTCCAGTAGTCCAACCCTTGTGGCATCTCCTAAGTGAGAAGATAGGTGAGAACGTCATCATACCATTTTGGCTCATTGGGCATTTGTTTAGTTATATCCCTAGCAAAGAGGATTTCATCAAGAAACATATTAGATAATAGAGCTTCTGCCTCTTTGTCATCCCATTGCAACCTAGACAATTGATCAATGGCCACATTCTCTGTGCCCTTTTGATCTACCATCATAAGATCAAATTCCTACAAGATGACCAGCCACCCTATGACATGAGGGCTTACCATTGGCTTGTTCATTAGGAAGCAAATGGCATTGTGGTCTATCTGCATAAACACCTTATATCCAAGCACATAATTCCTAAACTTCTCTAAAGCAAACACCACTGCCATCAATTTTTTTCTATAGTGGTGTAGTTTAGTTGTGCACCCACAATGCTTTAGCTAGTGTAGTGGATGTAGTATGGTCATTTCTTGTCATCTAACTGTGTTAGCAAAGCTCCTAAGGCATAATTTGATGAGTCTATCATGATATAAAAAGGTCTGGACCAATCAGGTGCTTGTAGGACTAGAGTTTCTACAAGCTTCTCTTTTAGTTGCTGGAATGCATTTTCACATTTTGTGGTCTAGACAAAAGGAAAATCTTTCTTTGTTAGCTCGACCAACAGTTTTGTGATCTTAGAGAAATTCTCTATGAATTACTAGTAGTAGCCAATATTTTCAAGGAATGAACGAACATCTTTAACTATTTCTAGCTGGCAGGTTATTCCTTGGATGACCCTTATTTTTTCAAGGTCTACCTCAATTCTTGCTTACAATATTTTGTGCCCCAGTACAATGTTCTCCTAGACCATTAAGTGACTTTTCTGCTAATTGAGCTACAAGTTAGTTTCAACACATCATTTCAACACTTACTTAAGGTGGTCCAGGGCTTTCTCAAATGTAGCTCCATAGGTGAAGAAGTCATCCATAAATACTACCACACCATTACCAATCTACTGTTGAAAAATGCTTAGGACCAGGCATTGGAATGTGGCAAGAGCATTGCATAGACTTGTGAATGTTTTCTTTACTTGGTCTTCTGGTGTAATTGGAATCTGGTTATAGCCACTATAACATTTAGAAAGCTGTAGTAGTGATGTCCAGATATGGTGTCAAGCACTTGGTCAACAAATGGCAATGGAAAATGATCCTTGAATGTTGTCATATTCAGCAGCTTGAAATCAATGTAGACCTTTCTTTGGCACAATTATGAGTGGACTAATACACTCACTATCCACAATGGGATAGATGAACCCTACCTTGAGGAGTTGCTCAATTTCCTCCTTGATGATGTTCTTCAGCTTGGGGTTCAATTGCCTTTGTGATTGCCATTTTAGCTTCATGGTCAAATCGGTGTAGATGCGATGCTGGCATATCCTAGGATCAATCCCTATGAGTTTAGGATATGACCAAGCAAAAGTTGCTAACTATCTTTCAACTACCTTCAACAACATCCTTTTCTGTTCTAGAGCAAGTTTTGCATTGATTATAATCGGCTTCCCATTTTTCAAAAATACATATTCCATTCCAATTGGTAACATTTTTAGCTCAATGGACTCTTGTTTGAATTCGTCAAGAATTTCCAACTCTCCCTAGTGAGTATCATCATTTGTATCATTAGAGAGTTGGTGATGAACTTGCTCTAGTTCATCCATGCTTGTGACATACACACATGTCAGGCTCTCAATTGGTTTTATATAAAGTGTGCTACTTTTAGAATCAGCAATCAACCACTGGGTGCCCTCCTATTTTGTGGTTGCTGCATACAGACACCTTTGAATTTCTACTTCTAGTGCACGTTGCTTGCATGCAAAGATAGATCCTTGCTTTATAGCCCAAAGTTTCTACACACAATTGAACCCAGTATCGCTATACATGATGCATGGAACTCTCTTCTTCTCAATCTTTCCTAATGCATTTTCCTTCAATATTTCTAGGGAAAGATCTTTGATGTCCATTCTTGCATCGATGGTGCTCATCCATGCCCTTCCCATGATGATTGGAAAATCCCCTTGGTAGTTCTCCACTTTGATTACCAGAAAATTAGCAGGATAAGACCATCCACAGATAGTGGTCATAATGTCTTCTACTAGTTCCAATGGAATAGTGATGTACTATTCTACCAATTCTAATCTTATGTTGCTCTTCTTTAGAGGAGACAAGTTCCAAGTAGTGTACATCTCATGAGAAATTAAATTAACACCAGAAACTAAATTGAGAAGAGCCTTGCATGGTTTGTTCCCAGCAATCTACAAATAAATTAGAGGAATTCTAGGATCAGCTAATTTCCTGGGAAGGTTTCCTGCACAAATCCAATTAGACACAGTATGAGTAAGCATTATGGTATTGATTCTTAGCAAAGTTTCATTTAAAGGAGGTCCAAAGGAATTTGATACAAAGGAGGGAGAGGCAGGAGTAGGGTTGTCAACTATAGGTGTAGGAGAAGGCTTAGGTGGATTGCGGGGTTCAAAGAAAGGTCTTTTCTTTGATCAAGCATTTGACCCCTCCAATTGATAATTCAGTTGCATATTAACAACCCTTGTAGTGTTACGTTGTTGTGATTGGGCTAGCAGTTCACCCTGCATAGGTCGAGCAAGTGGTAGCTGTGCAACTAAAGGAGGAGTATGTGCAAAGACAAGAGGAGGATAAGGGTAAGAGGTGGTATCCCTTCTTTCATGTGGTGACTGAGCTTGATAATAATCTGAAGGGTGGTAGTGAGGTTGAAAATTAGATACATGATTGAAGGAGTCATGTGGAGACATGGGTTACTAAATGAAGTAACCATATGAATCAGGCTGTTGGTAAGGGTATTGTTGCCTTAGTGGTGCCAACACCCACTATTATGGTTGCTGCCACTGTTGATATTGTTCATACAGTTGCCATGGAGCTCTACTCAAATAATATGATTATTGCTAATGGAATTGCCTAAGATTACCTTGAGGATAAGGTAACCTTCTAGATGTTTGCCTTTCTGTAAGTCGTGGATGTAAGGCATGCACCCTAGATTTTTGTAGATGTGACACAATGAGGCAACATCCATTAGGATGTTCATATTGATAAACGTCACACCCATGATCATTATCTGATTCACTGTCCATAACTTCTTGAATTGCAACAATCTTTCCCTTACCTTTGTGATATGCACGTTTAGCTTCCTTGTGCCTCCTGCACTCATAATCACTACCTTGTTCCTTAGACTCTTCGGCATTTTTAAGAATAGTCTGGAATCTGTTATCCATTAAGTCCCATAACTAATCAACCTTGGCTGTAAGTTTAGATTGGAATTTTTGAAGTGGAAAGGTTTTCTTATTCACCTCCTCATCAAATACAGACTCATCCTCACTGTCACAAAATCGAACCTTCCTCTTGTGAATGGAAGGATCATGATTGTACTCTTCTACACTTTCTCTTTTTCTTAATTTTCCCTCCTCTTTAGCTACCTACTCTATTATTCTTTGTATCTATCGGGCACTTAGTTCTGACAATTACCCTTGGGCATAGACACCAAGGTTTTTCCTCATTTCTTTACGAAGCCTGTCTATAGTGTGGTGAAGTTGAACCACTTGAGAATAACCACGGCTAGGACATTTGTGCAGCAAGGCATAGTATCGACCAATGGTGGCATCCAAGGGTTCATGCATTCCTTGTTTCCACCCTTGAATTTACTTCCTTAATTTGGACACTTTGGAGCACATTTGATACTTATCATTGAACAACTCAGGCATGGTACTCCATCGTCTAATAGATTCTAACTCTAAAGGCCAATACTAGTTTTTTGCTTTCTTGATGAGTGTCCTAGGGAAAAACTTCAATTTTTGTCACTCGTTCTCTATGTTCTGCAAGGCACATGCATCTTGGATAGCTTGAAGATGAAGACCAAAGTTATATCCTCCTTTGAATCAAGGAATATTGTTCATGTCTAACCATTTGATCCAACTATCTTTCACATGCCTTGTTGGAATTTTGACTGTCTCTATGATGTTAAGCATACTTTGGGTAGTAAATAGAGGCTCATTGAGGCCTTGATCATGGTGCCTACGATACCCTCTACTACCCCTTCATTCATGGTGATGTGCCTCTTTTGAACGTCTATACCCTTGATCTTGTCTTTCTCGACAGTCCCCTCAATCATTATGATCCCATTAGTCATTTCATCCATTTTAATCACCTCCATCACAATCTCACCTTCTATGGTCATGGTCAAAGCCAAAAGAAGAAGAAGATGACAAAAAGAAAGAGGAAGGAGAACCAATAGCATCATAGTGCCTACTACCACCTCTTCAATGATCGCGACCATGATCATGATCTTGCTTCTTATCTGCATCCCTGTCTTGACTTGCCCCTTGAGATCCTTCTTTGTTATTAGATTCCTTATTACCAGAATTAGAATTGTGAACTACAGAGTGCAAGTTCTGGTTTTGACCTCCATCATTGAAGTTAAAGAGAGGAGTTTCATTAAATGAAAAACCCCCAGAGAAGGGTTTCTCACTAGCTTGTTGGTACAATAGGAATGAAGAATCATTAAGTCCTATTCCCTGTTGATGAGTGGTGAGGTACCCCTACACTCCACCATACGAATACAAGTGTGCACGCGCGATCCAGTCGAACTCCGCAGACTAAATGCCTTAACACCACAAGAAGTGCTTGGGGTTAATCGTTCATTATCTTCCCAAGCTTGCTTGTATTTGTCACGGTGTATGGTTAAGCAAGTCTGAGGTATGTGATTTTTTTGGTATTTTCAGCTTATCTCCTATGCTATCAGAGGAAAGGGTTGAGAAACTAACTAACTCTAACTAATGTCCTAAGTCAAAATTAACTAGTGTCAGCATCCGTTCCCACTTACCGGACACACCCTGAACTATGCAACTGTGGCTTACCAAACGCTAGCCGTTATTGGGATCGCCACACGTAACGCAAGTGCTCAAAGTGGTCGTACTGAGGCACCTATTTAGCCTATGTGTGATAAGTAGCCGATTCCTTAGCTAGCTGTACACACCCGTGGGTGCTCGTAACTAAGTCGTACTTATCACACGTTCTAGCCTAGCAATGAGCAGCCGATTCCTCAACTAGCCGTACACATCAGACTACCACTGGGATTACCAAGCACAGAATCCTGGAATACGCTACTGGGNAGCTGCAAGGTTTATCCAATCAAGTTCATCTTTATTGTCATACACA
>MNCI01007457.1:824276-917433 GCA_015680685.1 Gnetum montanum
TGACGTGATATCGCGTACGCGATATCGCAGGAGAAGATGCGATAGCTCGTATGCGATATCGCAGCACATGCAGGTCGCGTCTCATCACCTTTGAAAGTTCATAGCACTACTCTAGCTACCGATCCCATAGACATTGTGCGTCGATGGGATGGTAATCCTTGGCATCAGCATTTTCTACAATATACTCCCCACGAGGGTCTTGAAGACCACATCATGCAAGCATTTGATAGAGGATTGTAGGAGAAACATGATTGGGCAGCAACACAATGTTGCCCTCCATGTCGTGCCACTACAATTGTTCATCCTGGTGTAGGATGAAGGTGAAGTTCGGCACATACTCATCAAGATGAGTATATATAATTCAATACTGTTGAGGCTTTGGTAGATAAACTTTATCAGTCTTGGGAAGAGAAGCACTTCTGTGAGAAGAAGATAGTTTTAGTTAGCAAATAAAGCTCACAATGTGCTCTGACAATTGTTGTAGTAATGGTAAAATATGATATGGCTCTAAGGTTTTTTTCAATAATTTAAATACTTTTCACTAGGTCCTAGATAGTGCACAAAACAACAAAAAGTTCCCGAGCAACAGCGCCAATGATGAGCAGCGAGGTACCCCTACACCCAACCATATAAATAACTAAGGCATTACACATGATCCAGTCAAATTCCATGGATCTATAGTTATCAAGTACACTAGCTCTTCTAGGAAGTGAAATGGGCATTAAGAATGTTCATTGTCTTCCCAACTACACTTGTGAGGTTCAAGAGTATGGTTTAAGTGTAATTGAGGTTTATGATTTTTCTTATTTTATATTTTATAGATTTGATCACCTACAACAAGAATGAAAGTAGAGTAATTTAAAATCTAATTCGTTATAGTCTATTTAGCCTAGCACAAGTAACCGCTCCACTTTCCTAGACACATCTTGAACACATATAATGCTATTGGGCTACCAAACATTAAGTGTTGCTAGGTTACCAAGTACTATATGAATGCTCGAAGTGGTCATGCTCGAAGTAGATATATGAATGCTGCAAGGATTGTCAAAAGAGTTCATTTTATTCACATCACACTACTATGCTCAGGTACATCAGTGCTCAAATAAAGAACCGTACATACTTAGACTCCTTCTACAGGCACTCAGAAAATATTCTAACTCTGAGGAAAAGAAATGGCAAGAGCTTCGCTACTCTGACTAAGAATGATAAAAAACTGATGTGAAACTAGAGCCTAGGTGTGATATTTATAGACTCAGGGTATATACCCCGATGTCACGTACATGACATCATAGCTGGACCCTGACATCGCGTACCCAACGTCGCAACCCCAATGTTGCATACGTGACATCATAGCAAATGACATAAACGTGTTCATTAGTGTTAGACATCTTCAAATCCTTGAGGACAATAAGACATTAAAAAAATTCATCCATTATATAGACACATAGATTCTTATTCTGAATTATGATCACTACAATGTTGGTGAAGCTAAAATCATTGGACAATACTTGTATAACTCTATTAACTTTTTGCTCCATAGTATTCCTAAGAATGAGAAATCACCTCTCTAGGAAGTGTTTAAGAGGCTTATCTTTCATAATCTTAAAATCATTAAATTCATATTTGAACTTAAACTTCTTAAATTTCTTCTTTGTTGTGTTACCCTTAAATTCATCTTGGAAAGCATCCCAACATTTTTTGGGTGTGTCTTTGACTATGATTCTTGCTCCAATTAAATTAGTCATTTTTGCTAATTTAAACCCTAAATTATAGGTTCAATTCTAGGAAGCAACATTGAGTAACATAAAAGAAATTTTGAAACTACTATGTCTAATACATCAAAAGGCTTTTAATGCATGTAAGTAAAAAAATTCAATTTTATTTTCAGTTTCATAATCATTTTGAAAAAATAATCTTACCTTTTATCCTTGGTCAGTTGCATCCTTTTCTTCGTAATCATTTGATTTGGGTTTGAAGGGAGTATATAATCCATTTCATCATAGCTCCAAACTTCATGAGTTTTCAAAAAAGACATCATGAGATGGATCCATTAAGTAAAGTCTTAAGACCCATTAAAAATGACATTTCATTTTAGGATTTCCTTAGAGGTCATAAAGATACACATCAAACTTTGATACCACTATTGGAGTTGTGCATTGATAACAAGGTAGGCCCCAGGTGTCTATATTACCAAGTTAAAGGTTTGAGTGAGCTGTAAAAGTTTACCACAAGTTGGCACTTGCTTGCAGTCAATAACTAATAAAACTACAAGTGAAATATGAGTCTTGGTGATAGTCACGATAGATGCTAAGAGCTATAATATGAGTTTATGGTGGCCTATAGATATAAGAAATAGAGAAGACAAATGTTATTAGCAAAACTATAGGTCATATTATTTTGTACTAGAATTGAGCTTAAGTGATGCTAAACAATGCATAAACTATAAGTTACAATATTTTATGTGGAAATCACTGTGATTGTAGTCTACTAGATAAATTATCTTGGAAGTAACCATAAATGCAATGTAACCAAAGTATGAGTTCTTGATCTAGTTGCAATCTACATCGTTTGACTACAACATGACAAAATTAATTCTATTTCAAATTTTGAAACTTGATTATTTTTATCTAAAGAGATAATTTAAGATAGAGATCTATGGACAACTTTAACATGCAACATTATCAAAATGGGATTTAAGCATCAAATCCAAGGGATTTGTATCCTATGCAAGTGAATTCAAACTTCTATGAGATAAAATGAAAAACAATCCTACAAGGAATGTTTAGATCTAGAATTAGATGCTCAAAAAAATTATAATGTTCATACATTATCAATTGTTCAAGCTAAAAAAGCTTGCAAATTCAAAATTGCTTTAAAACATGTGAGAGAAAGGGGGAATTGGTGAAGCCTTAAGTTGAAGCTCTTAAATATCCACAAATTGATAGAAAAATAAGATTTGAAACATAAAATGTATGATAGATCTTTGAATCCTTAAGTAGAAAATGCGCTTAGTAAATGAATTAAAGGAATCCTTGCAAGAACATGAGCTTAAGAGCTTTAATCATTTAATCCATTCATGCATAATATAGAAATATAACTTATATGAACATGTGTATGAAACTTTGATTCTAAATATCAAATGAACATCATATATGAGCCTAGAGTATAAACTAAAAAAAATAAGGAATATTACAATTATTATGAACACTTAAGATTTAATGTGATATTATAAGAAACTTTGAGATAATTTATGAGAATTAGATGTGAATACATGTGAGAATAATATTAAGAGAAGTGTGAGAATTTGTGTGAGAGAATTGCTTATGCATCACTCCATTATAAAAATAATGTTGTAAAAAAGAAAAACAAAAAGAAAAAGAAAAAATGTACAAAGAGTTGAGGGAATGTTCCTATTATTCATCTTCTCAAAAGAAAATTAAGCTTTCACTAAGTTACAAGTGAGGGAGTGAGTTCCTATTTATAGTTTGTGAGAGAAAAAGAGCTTTCCACATTTGGCATGAGCTTACAGGAAGGTCCTTTAATCCTCATTCTACTTTTATAAAAGTGCCCATACTATAGAAAGAAAAGTGATCTTGTCATGGTTGGCTGCATTGACAGGATGTTGTCGATGCAACCCCATCAATGGGATGCCATTGATGTGATCCCATCGACATAGGGTTTGACCTATTGACCTGTACCCATCAATGGGGCTCCCTGTTTTGCCTATAAATACACACTCACTAGCTGAATTTATGGCATAAGTCTCATAGTTGTAGCAAAGCTCTAGCAACTTTTCCACCTGAAAGTTAGAATATTTTCTAAGTGCCCATAGTAGGAGTCAAAGAGTGCTCGGATCTTTATTCACGCATTATTGTAGCTAAGCACTACAATGTGTGCAATAATAAAGTCATGCTTTCTGATAAACCTTGGAGCAATTTGAAATAGATTAATTATTTCCTTTATGTATTTAATATTTTAAGTAATTTCCTTTAATGCTTTAAGTAATTAAAGTAATTAAATTAAGCTCATTTAAGCTAGATTAAGATAGATTAAATAGCGATTAATTAAGCACATAAGTATGACCACTTTGAGCATACACTTGGTGCTTGGTAATCCTAGTAACACTTCAAGTTTAGTCACCCAATACTGTTAAATGTGTTTAGTATGTGTACAGCAAGTGGGAACATATGCTTAAGTTAGGATTAGTTAAATGTTAATTGGTTAGAGTAAATTACCAATTAAATGTATAATTCTTTTTTCTCAGGCAACTTAGAACATAAAACATAAAAATGATAAAAATCATATGCCTCAGTTGCTCTTAACCATACCTTTGCATTTCACAAGTGTAATTGGGAAGACAATGATTGTAATGGTTAGTTTTAACTCCTAGAGACTAGCATACTTAGAAGGCTATAAGTCCATGAAATTTGACTAGATCTTGCATGAATGCTTAATGATTTGTATAGTTGGGCCTAGGGTCTACTCATCACTCATCATTGGCACCATTGCCGACTTATAGTTTGATACGCGCGCTATCTTGGACTTAGTGAAAATTATTCAAAAAATAAAAATAATAATCATAGTTAAAGCACACTAAATTTTTCTTTTAATCCAAAATGTCTTTTTCTCATAGGCATGATGAATCAAAACCGTTGGCGCCCCAAGAATTCAAAGTGATGTACACTCATTCAGATGAGTTTGTATCCAATTTCACCTTCATCCTGCATCAGGATGAATAGTTGCAGTGGAGAGACATGGAGGGCAATGTTGTGTTTTCACCCAACCAATCTATTCCTGGGATGCTGCTCTAAACTCTTAAGATGTTGGGCATTCAAGATCTTCATGAAGAGTACGTTGTGCATGACCATGATTATGGGAACTACCATCCCATGGAAACACAACACAAAAGAGATCAGCATTAGGAAAAGTATTATGAAGCTATGAAAGGAAAGCATGCGCAGGAAGGAGGACCATCCCAACCAAGGGACAAATGACCAAGAATGGGAAGGGGCCAAGAGTAGCCCCATGAGCAAGTAGAGACCCATGCAATGGGACCTCTTCAAGAGGAGCCTAAAGTGGAATCTGTCTGATAGATTCCCAAAGAAGCAGCCACAACCAAATAGTCTCATTGAGATGAGGCACTAAACCTAGACCAAACCTTAAGGTTACATTAACAAAAGCTTGCCTCAGGTAGATTGCAAAAAAGAAGGTTCATAAATTAATGCTCCAAGAGTTAAACTTCAAACCTTTCTTAGAGTTCGCACCTTGAGAAGTTAAGACTCAATTATAGAACTCTCCCATCACAATCACTTCTAGTGGGGAGTGGTACATGGGAGAAACCTATTTGTTTTGGAACAATTAGTAGACCAGTTCAATGATCAAAATCAAGGACATCTCAATGTCCTACTTGATGAAAGCTATCATAGAGGTCCTTGGGTTACCAAAAACTAGAACAAATTTAGTAGAAATCCCCATGTAAGTAGATCTTGGCATCAAGAAGGAATGGACACAGCAATGTTATGGAGTTCATCATAAGGATTTTAGTGCACTCACCACGGCGAAGCATGCATACTTCAAAATTGCAGCCTTTCACCTCAATCCAACAGTGAGGCCAAGTAATATCACAACCTTCTTTGCTTGTGTATGTGCTGCTCTAAGCAATAGATTCCCAATCAACCTTCCACGGCTTATCTATCTTAAGATAGAGAAGTGGTTTAAAGAAAATGAACATGGAAGAAAGGAACTCCCCTTTCCATGCCTCATCTAAAAATTATGCAAAAGGGAAGGAATAACCCGCTTCACAAACAACACCGTCCAATGTGCTTCGTCTACTTCTTGAGCAAAGATGATGAAAGACAAGATGGTTACCAAGATCATCCAACAAGAGGAGCAGTGACCACCACCTCCACCGCCCACTCACGAAACAACACCAAAGGCTTGCGTTGCCCTTGAGTGCATGCACAAAATCTGAGAGAAGCTCTTGCAAGAGCAAGAGCAATGATCAGGAAGGAGTGGCAGTGATCCATCTATGTATCATCCAACGATGATTCACCTCAACGAAGTGGTTTGAACAATAAACCAGATGGAGGGATGTGGGCCAATTTTCTTAGTCCAAAGAATGCAACTACCCATGAGGTCAAATCCTTATGCCCGAGAGGTAATAGTATCTCTTTTACAACAACAAAAATTCCTAGAAATCTCTAGGAACATTGCTACTTTTTCGATGCATCTGGAAGAGGTCGAGGGATCAACTATCTTGGTGATGTAGCACCATGGGTAGGAGATAGTAGTAGAGGTGGTTGTTGATAGAATTGCTAATGCACTTAATGCACATGTGACATCTGTACCAAATGTTTCTGCACTTAGAGATGTGAAATCTTTTGCAGGAATAATTAGTGGTAGATTAAGTGCAGCCTAGCATAAGGAGTTGCTGGACTAACTAGTGGCAATTGGGCACCTAATTCTAGATGTCTTTGATCTTCCAGACACAATCACTACAACCCAGTTGGAGTTGCTAAAAGGGAGGGGCAAGTGCATCATATTGGAGGGACAACTTGAAACAACCCAAACACAAAACCAATGCTCTACTGCGGAGGTTGCTGAATTAAGAGCCCATCTCTTTGATCCTATATTTTTCAACCCTACACTGATAAGGGATGAAGCCTTTAAGAATCTTGAAGAAAAGCTCATAAAGGTTGAGAACGAGAAGGAGATGACCATATTTGATCAATTCATGGCCAATGCCAAAACGTACACCATTTAGAAGGACTTAGTTTAGATGCACCATGAGAATGTAATTTTGATAGCAAAAAATCATCACCTATGCAATGTTAATGTGCAGAAGCAACAGATGCAAGATTTTATCCATCAACAACAAGAGCAACTAGCTAGAGTGTATAATGAATTGACAAGATTAGTAGTCAAAAATAGAAATCTCTCCATGGAGGAAGTCTGAGTCATTCACCAAAAATCTACGATAGAGGTAGCTTCCTGGAAAAACGAGGCTCTCAAATTTGAAAGAGTCAAGAACCATTACATAGATCAAGTTGATCTATAGGAAGAAATCAATGAGAAATACATCCAAATGATGAAGGAAAAATTTAATGAGGTCCTCCAGTAGCTCAAGGAAGGAGGTGATGTTTGGTAGCCTATCTTTGATGGGCTTAATGACTACAACAAAGTGAAGATCTGCATGAAAGAGCTACAAATCAAGGAGATGAAGGAATACGAGGAGCTTGCCAATCTCCGTTATGCAAATCTAGTGATGCTGACTACTAAACAGCCAAGGTCCAAATTGGAGAAATAAGTGGCTAGTTCATACTTCTTGTACGATGTAGAGTTCAAGTATCATAAAGACACCAAGAAGAAGCTTGAGACTGCCAATGTCAAACTTGAGGTTCTCAAGGCAAATTTCATTGATTAATGATCAACTAGTTAGAACTTCACTAAGAGAATGAATGACTATCAAGAGCTACAGAATGTAGTTAAGGCATTCAATTTTGAGCACAAACTTTTTGTTGCATAGTTTATCAATGTTAAGGAGCTGTTACCAACAATGCCTTGTACCTGGGATGTTTCCACTCCAACCCACATTCAAGATGTTATGTGGATCGTGAACGATCCTAGGGAAAAGGAGGAGAAGATGAAGGCACTATTGGATTCCTTTCATCTTCCACCAGAAGTTGTAGCTACCATAGGACAACCACAACCACCACATGTGCTAAAGTAAGAGAAGGTCCTTCAAAGCCTTAAGAGCCTCCATCGCCTAGGACATAATTCCTTAGATGGCACGAAGATATTTAAGCTTCTTCAATATCTTCGTGCCATCTAAGGAATTATGTCTGTCAAATTTGTCCTAGTGTTCAATTTTGTTGTTTTGAACATCCAAAATTTTGTAATTAATGAAAAATCATACACACTCTGGGCACTTAGTTTTTGTTGTATAGCTTGTATGCCTGTTTTGTGTGTTAATAATCCCATATATTCCCAAATTTTGATAATAACTTGATGACGAGTTTTCATTCAATCATGGGGGTATGATGAAGTGTCATGGTTGGTCACGTTGACGAGATGTTGTCAATGTGACCTTGTTAATGGGATGCCATCAACATGATCCCGTCGATGTAGGGTTTGAATAATTGACATATATCCATCGACAAACTTTTTATTTTGCCTATAAATACGTGCTCACTAGCTGCATTTATGACATAAGTCTTATATTTGTAGTGAAGCTCTAGTAGTTTTTCCACTTGAAATTTAGAAGTGCCCATAGTAGGAGTTAAAGAGTGTATGAATCTTTATTTGAGCATGGTTTTTGAGCACTATAGTGTGTGTGGCAATAAAGACGAGCTTTCTAATAAACCTTGTAGCACTTTGAAATAGATTAATTATTTCCTTTATGCATTTAATATTTTAAGTAATTTCCTTTAATGCTTTAAGTAAATAAAGTAATTAAATTAAGCTAAATTAAGATAGATTAAATAATAATTAATTAAGCACATATGTACGACCACTTCTAGCATACGCTCAGCACTTAGTAACCCTAGTAATGCTTAATGTTTGGTAACCTAGTAGTGTTAAATGTGTTGAAGATGTGTACTATACATGAGAATGGGTGTTTATGTTAGGATTAGTTAAATGTTAGTTAGTTAGAGTAACTTAGCAATTAAATATATAATTCTTTATTCTTTATTCTTAGGTAACTTAGAACATAAAACATAAAAATGATAAAAATCATATGCCTCGGTTGCACTTAACCATACCTCTACATTTCACAGGTGCAATTGGGAAGACAACAATTGTAATGGTTAGTTTTACCTCCTAGAGACCAGTGTACTTAGAAGGCTATAAGTCCATAGAATTTGATTGGATCACATGTGAATGCTTAGTGATTCGTATGGTTGGATGTAGGCACTACTCGCCACTTATCATAAACATATTAAAAGGTGAAAACTAACTAAGCATGAAGAATGAACTAAGTAATAGTAAAGTAAACTAAGTGGAATGCTACAGTGGTGATAAACAATCTCAATCTTTATTTTCAGTCATGAATTGTGCCCAAGTACAATCCACTCAAACAAAGATTTCGTACAACTATTCAATACCATACTATGGCCATTCACTTTATTGCTAAGTCTAAGTCATGAAAGCAAACTGTAAGAATTTCACTAAGGGTTTGACAAAAAGTTGTTCTATTGACACAACAGAGTGTTGGTATTTATAGTATTGACCAGGACCCACTACATCACATCAGTGATGATGTATGTAAGGTTACAATGTCGTAGGTACGCTACTATAAATGCAATATTGTAGATACAATATCATGGCCTTTGAAAAACAGGTTTTATCATATAGCTTATAAGACTGATGGAAATATTGGACAAAATGAAACAATATACATGCAATGTTTTCACACCTAAAGCTCACATAGTAACTTTCTTGGACAAGTCTTTGTAAAAAAAAAAAAACATTTCTTGATCTTGCCTATTAATAAAACCATTATTTACTACATGAACTAAAAATGTTAATAGAAAATTGTAATATTCTTTAACATTTAATAAACCTACTTGAACAAAAATATAAAAAAATTATTGACTAAGTTTAACATTAATGATTATAAATTATGTCTAATGTTACAACATCATCAACAATACTAGCTTGTTATGAATTTCAAGTTGTCCCCAACTAATAACCTTCATAACTTCTTTCATAGTTCTAAAACCATCTAGTAATCATTGAATAATATAACTCCAACTATATTATAATATACCAAATGTTAAATAATGAAATGCTAATACAAAAAGTAATTGGTAAAGCAATAAAGACATCTAAGTAATCTACCATTATTGCTTTCCTTTTATGCATAGTATTAATACTTTGAACATGACCAATTGTTTTACCAATGATCTATGTGTAGTATAAATCACAAGAAAAGGTATAAACTATGAGTATTATAGGCATAATTACACTATAGTAACAAAAACCAAATGTTATAAGAATATTACATTTTTAGATGTTATCAATTTTGGTATTGATGAGTGGCGAGGTACCCCTACACTCAACCATATGAAACGAGCGTAGCATGCGCGATCCGGTATAACTCCGCAGACAGACTAGTTGTGGCACCTAGACAGTTAGCCTTAGGTCGCAATTCGCTGTCTTCCCACCTGGACTAGTATTATATTTGTCACGTATGGTTTAGTCCAGAGTGAGGTGTATGATGTTTTCCTAATTCTAATGCTACTCCTGAAGGCAGTGGAAAATAATATTAACTAAGCTAAGCTAGGAGGAAAAGGGTAAGAAAGTCTAATCTATCCTAAGTGCGACAAGTAACCGATTCCTTGATCAACCGTACACATCTTGGACCTCGTGCATGACTACCACTGGGATTACCAAGCGTAGATCCTAGGTACACCACTGGGCTACCAAGTAGTCACACTTAAATGCTTGAAATCAGGTCGTACTCATTTCGCTTTGTGATGAGTAACTGATTCCTTGACCAACCGTATACATCCTTAGATGCTCGTAATCAAGTCGTACTCACACCGCATTCTAGGAGTTTAAGGGTGAGAGAGAAAATAGTAAATAACATTAAATAAACAAATAAATAAATAACAAAGTGACTGCTGCAATGATGAATTAATCTCGATCTTTATTGTTGGTCATGTGCATGTCCAAGTACGTCACACGTGAATAAGACACCGTACAATTACATTCACCACACTGCGGGCAGACACGGGAAAAATAATCTATCTCTGGAGTGGTCAAACTGCCAGAGATTCGCTACTTCTATTCTATCTATGCTAAAGAAGGGAGAGCCGCGTCTTATTTATAGATATGGTGGTGGACTACGATATCGCATATGTGATATTGTAGGTGATGAGTGGCGAGGTACCCCTACACTCAACCATACGAAACGAGCGTCGCACGCGCGATCCGATCGAACTCCGCAGATGGACTAGTTGTGGCACCTAGATAGTTAGCCTTAGATTGCAGTTCGCTGTCTTCCCATCTAGACTAGTTTTGCATATGTCACGTATCGTTTAGTCTAGATGAGGCGTCTGATGTGTTCCTAATCTAATGCTACTCCTGAAGGCAGTGGAAAATAATATTAACTAATCTAAGCTAAGAGGAAAAGGTAAGAAAATCTAATCTAGCCTAAGTGTGACGAGCAACCGATTCCTTGATCAACCGTACACATCTTGGACCTCGCGCACGACTGCCACTAGGACTACCAAGCATAGGCCTAGGTACGCCACTGGGATTACCAAGCGCAGACCCCAAATATGCCACTAGGTTATCAAGCATAGATCCCCCTAGCTACACCACTGGGCTACCAAGCAGTCACACTTAAATGCTCGTAATCAAGTNTGTACAATCACATTCACCACACTACGGGCAGACACGGGAAAATTCTAACTCTGGAGGGATCAAACTACCAGAGCTTTGCTACACTAAAACTGGGATGCAAATGAGGGAGAGCCGCCTCTTATTTATAGAAATTGCGGCTGACTGCGATATCGCGTACGTGATATCGCGTACGTGATATTGCGGCCCATGATACATCGCGACCCATGATACAACGTGAGTGCCTTATCGTGGGTGCCTTAACACGGCCGCCAGCACTATGAGCAATTCATGTCTCATTAGTAGGGAAGATGCGATATCATGTACGCGATATCGTGGGGGATGCAATATCGCAGTGGACGCGATATCGCGGCCTATGCGAATCACGTCTCATTAGGTATCACTCTATTATTCAAGATGCAAATGTTGATCAAATAATGAGGTCATTAGAAAAATAACGAAATAAAAGTCCAAAATCATATTCTTACCGAACAACATTTCCTCCATTGGTAAAAATAGTGTCAGCAGCTACACCCATTAGCCCAATGCTACCTCCTCCATAAATTAAATATATCATTATTGCAAACTTCATAAATAAACAACTAAGTTAAATTAACAAAAACATATACATTTGTCATAAAAGCTCAAAAATTAGAAATAATTAACATTACCATTTCTAATCCAAGTTGTCTAGTAGCATTTTCAAAACTATTATTCTTTCCTGAGTTACTTCCACAGAAAACATAGATTTTTGTCATAGTACTTATTTAGAGTTATCAATACATGTCATTTAGTTGACCAAAATAGCTGTTACCATTTATAAGTAGTTAAGCAAACCATCTACAATAACATGTTCTTCATAATATAAGGAAAGGACAGCATAATGCAATAGCTTTTGCTATATTCTTACTTCACAATGAATTGTACTTATTTTCAACCATTATTGTATTAGATAACAAGAAATTTGATTTTCTTCTTGAGCACAACAATAACAGTGTATCCATGCATTCCAAAGAAAAAGTCATTTAATAATGTAACCACTTAAATTAAAGTATTATTGCGTGGAATATGATTGTCTATCTTTTCAATACTTCCCATGAAAGTTTGTTTCTCCAAGATGCCATGAATAAAAAAAGTTATTTTTGGAGCCTAGGTTTTTTACTCTTTCTTCCTCCATTATGTAGACTTTTCTACACAAGTCTTTGTTCAAACATTTGTCTCTTCTCCATTAAGAACAAGAGGATCTTGTTGCTTTCGGTTGAGGATTCATGTGGAATGAGTGCTACTTATTATTATAGGAAATGATGACAACCATTAATAGCAAATAATAAATTGTTTAGAAACAATCATTTTCACCTTTGGCAAACAAGAGGAGACCATGGTAGTTTGAGGAGAAGAGAATGAGAGTGGCTATTTCTTACTTATGAAATAGGGGAAGGGGGAGGTTTGTTCTCATTTTCACGTTCCCAAAGAAGAAAAGATTATGTTAATTTGATGACTAAGGAGATAAGTAGAGGAAAAGGATAGTGGCTCTTTGCTTTTGAAATTGAAACTAAAATTTTATTGTTTACTAACACTCTTAAATTTATAGGTATCAACATATTTTTTCCCAAACTTAATAAAAACTTTTGAACTTTTCATTTACTCACCAAAATTGGACCCTTAACTTACTTAGCATTATCAGCTAAAATTAAACCCAAAAATTGCAACTTCCAAATTAATAGTACTATGACTATGCTAATACTCCATAATTAAATGTAAACTTTATAATTAAATCTTTAATTTTCTATAATTTTTCATAGTTTTAATAAAACATTAACAGCATGGCAATATGTTCTTCTAATTTCCCAAAGCTACTTTTGGTGCATTTCTCAAATGCAACAAGGCTAGTTTATAGGTCTGCTTTCTTTACGTGTCCCGTAACTTAATAGTCCCAAAACTGATACCATAAAAACAACTCTCTAACCGTTAATTAAGTGTCCTTTCCCAAGCCAACTATAAATTTATGGTCTCTCACGGCTTGTAAGGCATGAAGGATGTGGAATAAGAGCGTGCCTTCAAGGTGCGGGAGCCTTTGCATTTGCCGACATTTAGCCAAACCGGTTCGGATCCTGAAACAACAGGCGCTGCAGTTTTGTGTCTCATTTTTTTGTCATTATTCGCCAAACGACAACTAGAACTGACCCGTGGCAAGTGAATTGTTTCGGATAATATACGCGCAGAATTGTGGTGGACCCGGAGGATTCCTGTTCGTGATCCCCGATGTTTATCTCTGCGGATGCGATCCGGTAACGAGTCTCTGCTTCGACGTGTGGCATTGCAGATCAGATCAGGCCGGATTAGAGTTTCTGAAAATGACATGCATTGTTCCGATGGGGCACGTTGAAGGACTCCAAAGTTGGTTGCGATCATCAAGCGTGCGTTGCCTAAAATTATCATCCGTTAATAAACCTGGTGAGTTTGTTCCATTGTGTTCTGTTTGGTTTTTTCATATTTTCTTTTTGCTTTTCTGAATTGGCTAGGTTTAGGCTCAACGGGTCTGCATGACCCAATCCGCTTTGTCTTCTTGCTCTGATGTTGATGTTGAAGGAAAAAAACATAAAATAATGAAATCCTCCAATATTAACATTGACTCACAGCCTATTGACAACTCAACCAATATGGATGCAAATGATTCTGTTTTACGTTTTGATTTTTCGGAATACATCTTTGACCAAACCGTACAAACATTTACTTACCTATACACAATTGGCTTCTTCACTGGTAGGATTCCTCCTGCCTCGGTGTTCCAAAATTGGGTTAAAAAATTTTGGGAACCCTGTAATATTAGAATAACCTTAGCTTCCAATCTCACAAAAGGCTTTTTTCTGTTTGCTTTTGAAACTAAGGCTATGGCAGAGTTCGTGAAACAACAGTCTATTTGGCATGTTTATGGCTCTTTTTTAGTCCTTCAACCCTGGAAGGAGGATTTCGATCCTGCAAAAGCTAGCAAAAGTATTTTGCCAGTTTGGATCGAATTCCCAGGACTCCCTCCTTATTTTTCTCCCCATGTTGATATCCTTGCTGCACACGTTGGGGAAGTCATCGGAATAGAGAGCTTTTCAGGCTTCCGTCCACGACCCACTCGACGAGTGTGCGTCAAAATCGATATGCAAAAGCCACGTCCTGATTCACTAGAAGTTAATGTAAAAGGAAAGACCTTTGTTCAGAAAATCTCATATCTTACACTTCCCAATAGTTGTTATTACTACCTCGATCTGAACCACCGTAAAGCTCAATGCCCGAAGTTACTAGCCAAGCTTGAAGCTGAGCGAATTTTAGCAGAACAAGTTAGTGAAGAACTAAAATCTCAAAACATATCTCAGGACATAGGCAAGGATAATGTCGAGGATCAATCAACTAAACCTCCTTCTTCGGATTCTAAGGTGTCCGATGTGGATGATATGAGAACCGATGATACTAATGTTACTAAAACTCCTCTTAATCAGGAAAGGGCCCCAAAACATGCTACTAGTGGTTGGGAGCGTGTTACCCGGAAATCTTATGCCTCAGTCACACGTGATAACCCTATCTTCAGTGCCTTCCCTAAAGGGCATCGATCATCGACTAGTACTAACCAGTCCATTAACAAAAGGACAAGTGCTCGACGTCCTCTAGTTAACAACTTTGAATCTAGGAATTCTTTTAAGGCCTTGGTGGTTGAGGAGGATCCTCCTTCTTCTACACAAACCCAATGAAGTGTTGTTCATGGAATGTTAGGGGCCTTTCAGACCCTCGTCGACGATATATAGTTCGAGATTATATTCGGAGACATTCCTTTGACGTTGTTTGTCTTCAAGAAGTTAAAATCCAAGGATTTAATCTTCAAATTTGTTGCCAGAGCATTTTTCCCAATAGTTCTTATGTTCCTACTCACCATGAACATGGTAAAGGGGGGGCGATAATTTTTCTCCACAATAAGTGGCAGGAGTCTGTTCTTGATCACGGTTGCGACACTTTAGGGCATTGTAGTTGGCTTCGATTACGGTACGCTAATGAGATCTTAGGGATTGTCTCCATTTATGCTCCTTGTCACTCAACTGATCGGAAGCTCTTGTGGAATTGGCTCAGGCACAACTTACCCAAAGCTAACTGGATTATTGCAGGGGACTTTAACATGACTGAGCATCCAAAGGATAAAGTTGGAGGGCAAAGGGGTGGTTTAGATAACAGGGAGCTTTCTGAGTGGCTCTCGTTGAAACGTCAATTAAAGTTGCACGAAGCTAATGAAAACTATTCCTTGTCTAGTACCTCTAATTGGTTCACTTGGAGTAATGCTAGACATGGTGCTTCCTACATCTCTTCTCTGTTGGATCGGGTTTATCTATCTACTAATCCCCTTATTCATTTTACTTCTACCAACGGTGCCCCTGTCCAAGCAGATTATACCCAAGTTTTGTCTGATCATTATCCTATTCATTGGTCTCTTTCCCACTCTGGGAACTCCTACTCTTCTAACGATCTTTATATCTTTAACACTGCCTTTCTTCATAGTTCCTCCCTTTGCTCTCTATTGATGCAAATTTGGAATGTGCATCCTAAACCCCTTGGTGAAGATGGCTGGATTGATTGGTGGAATAATGCTTGTATCTGCCTTCAACGGTTTTTCAAACATGCGGGTAAACTGGTGGCTTCACGACTAAGTTCTCACAAGTCCAACCTTCATAAGGAAATCTCCCTTCTTCAAAATACTATCAATAAAGAGGAGGCTACTGAGGCTCACTTTAGTCGTTTGAAACGTGCTAAAGAGAACCTACGTATCATGGATCACTATGAAGCTAGAGGTGCTCATCTCCATACTCATCTCTTTTAGCTTCGCATGGGTGACCAGGCTACTACTAGCTTTTTTCGTCTACTCAAAGGGGGGAACCCGTCCCATAAAATTCCAGCTATTCAAGTCGAAGACAATATCTGCACCTCCAAGGATGACATTTTACAGGCCTTCTTTGAGTTCTATACTCTAACTTTTCGAAAAGAGGCGATTGACCCCATAGCAGTAAATACTTGCTTAGGAGCTATTACTCCTTTTAATCGCTCCATCTTTGGTGATGCTTCTCTTCTTTCCAAACAAGATCTTGGTAATGCTCTCCAACAACTCCACGATGGTAAAGCCCCTGGTATGGATGGCCTTCCCACAAAATTTTTTAAGAAATTCTGGCCTACTCTTCAAGACATTGTCTATAGTGTGTATAAGGAAGCTCTTAGGGTAGGATCCTTTGGTAAGCAGATTAATGTTGGTATTATTAAGCTTCTCCCTAAGTCAGGAGATCGCATGAGCATAAGTAATTGGCGCCTTATCACTCTTTTGAATGTTATCTATAAAATAGTAGCCAAAGCTATCGCTAATAAACTTAAACCTTTTCTTCCTCATCTTATAAGCAAGGAGCAAACCGGTTTTGTTCAAGGAAGGTATATTTTAGATAATGTTGTTATTGCTATTGAGGACTTGCATTGGGCTTCTTCCACTAATCAAAATGCCATTCTTCTTAAGTTAGATTTTGCTAAAGCCTATGACATGCTTGATTGGTCCTTTTTAAAAAGTATAGTCAAACAACATAACTTACGTAATGTTTTTGAAAGACATACCGATCTTGTTTTGTCAGAGGCCTCTTCAGTCATTTGCATTAACCGATCCTTCTCTAAGGTCATTGAGCTTCAAAAATCAGTTCGACAGGGGTGCCCTTTAGCCCCTTATCTTTTCATTCTGGCTGCTGATGCTCTTGGAGCTGTTCTTAGATCTCATAACAATTCTATGCAGCTAAGAGGTATCTCTCTCCCACAACAAGCAAAGGATCTTGTTTACAGCCAGTTTGCAGATGATACTTTTATTACTTTGATTGAGGACCATAATAATTTTAACACTGCCTTGCATTGCATAGATATTTACTGTAGAGCCTCAGGAGCTAAGATCAATTGGAACAAAACACAAGCCATCCGATCTAGCTTCTCTCCTAGGCCTCCTTGGACTTATCATTTTGATATCAAGTGGCTATCTCCTACTGATAATTTCACCCTCCTAGGCATCCCTATTGCTCTATTTGCTACTCCCACTACCATATGGAACAATGTGGTGGAAAAGGTGAAACATAAAGCTTTGAAATGGGCTTCTAAACCCTTATCTCTTGCAGGTAGATTTATTGTCGTTAACCATATTTTGAGCTCCACGCATGTCTACTACTCTTCCTTTATGGCTCCTTCCAAATCCTCTTTTCAATGCATCAACAACATACTTAGAAATTTCCTTTGGGGGGATAAGGATGATCACAAAGCTTTTCATCGAGTAGCTTGGGATACTTGCACTTTAAGTAAAGAACACGGGGGCTTAGGCCTTGCCTCTATTGAGCACCAGAGTATTCTCTTGGCCTCCAAATGGGTGACTCGGTGTATTGAAGGAGATGAAGCTTGGAAGATCCTTTTTAGGCATCACATCTCCTGTCTTGGTATTCATCACAGATGGCAAAATACTCATTGGAGTAACTGGATTTTTAGTGAAGGCTCTCAGAAGATCAAAGGTTCTTTCTGGTTTAAGCAAATTTGGCGATGTTGGAGCCAACTTAGAGGCTTGTTGCAATGGAAACCTTCCCATATAAGCTTGCACTCTCTATCGACACACTCGATCTGGTGGTCTCCTATTTTCAAAAAGAATGGAGGTTGTCTCTATGATGAATTCTCTCATAGAGCCAATCGTTTTGCTGACCACAATCTCCACCATATTGACCAACTATATACTGTTAGAAATGATTCTCCTACCCTCTCTTGGACACAGGCAAAAGTTAAATGGGGGTTTCAAAGACAAGATATTATCATTTACCAACACATAGAGCATGTTCTTTCTAACTTTGTTGTGCATAAGTTGCATAATAATATTCCTTGGTATGAAGATTGGTTTTGGCCTGACGGTTCCCCTCTTTGCTCTTTACACATCTCTAAAGCCAAATCTTGGTTTCATGCGCAAGCTTTTCAATTTTCCACTCTAAATAGACGTTGGAGTTTACATCTTGAGGATCACCAGTGGAAAACTATTTTTCGTCGGATTTGGACTTCCAAGGCCCAACCTAAGCATCGTTTCTTGTTTTGGTCCTTGGTTCATCAAGGTCTTCCCATCGGACATAGGCTTCATTTGTTAGGAATTGATCATCCTAAATGCCCCATTTGTAAAGCGGATGATTCTTTTCAACACGTCTTTTGGGATTGTTCATTCTCTCAATACATTTGGAAATGGTGTCAATCTCTCCAAGTCTTCCTTCCTAATCATTCTATTCGTTTTCCTCAATGTATCCTTCAAGATGATTGTGTTAAGCGTCACCTTCAAAAAGCCTGGAAAATCCTCCTATTTGAGATTATCTTCTTTATTTGGAAATGTCGTCTAGATGCTTGGTATCAAAACACAAACTACAATGAATTTGACTATGGTATGAAATGCTCTATTGCTAGTAATGTTCAACTTCACTATCGTGAACTAGGCTTTCTCAATAATATTACCTTTTCCAACTGAATTCTCTTTGAATTAGGTGTATTGATCTCCTTCTTCAGCTGTCGTCCGGGGGGTGTGATAAGTTTTTGTCTTGTTGCAGGTTGACTGGGGTCATCTTGCAACATTGGGCTCTGTTAAAGGTTTTGGATTTAATTTTTCTTCTCCAGCTAGCACATCACCTTAACAACCCCCCCTTTGCATTTGGCGTTGGCATCCATGATATCCAAGATCCGGAGACCAAAGGCCATGTTTAGCAGGAGCAAAAAATGAATGCCAGTACCTCTCCTGCTGCTCAGTGCATAACCATCGTTGTCGATCCCATGAAATCTCACTATCTCAGCGTGCGTAGAACCCTAGGGCTTAGCTTCATCAGCAACATTGGCGAGAAACATGTGTTCAACGACCGAATGCGAAAGGGAAACTTAACGCTCCCAGCCAAAACAGAATAGCCAATACTGATACCACGAGTTGAATGCGATAAAGCGCTGTGCAGCAGCGTCTTTTTCATCATTTTCTCAGTTTGTCACCGTTTGCCAATGCTTGCATTGGTTCTCAGCTCTTCAGGTCGCACCAAGCCGCCCAGAGTTGACCTTATACGAGTGATTGCCGCCGAACTTTTGGACTTTCGATTCCAAAGCTTGTTTCCATTGATCGATGAACACAGACATGTTTTTTCAAGCGCGTTCACGAGCAGCCATAAGCTGGAAGTTTAAGCATAGCTCCGTCGCATTTCAGCCGGTAAGTGCCGGATTCTTTTCTTCCGCATGAACATGTAAATTCCTGCGTTGGAACAGGATAAAAGCTTCCGACACGAGATGCTACTTTTACCTGATTTCGTCTCTTTCGTTTACTTGATTTGTTTCTTAAAGAGTTAAAGTCAGCACTCAGCAGGCAGGGAACAACCTGTTGGATGGAAATGTTTGAATATTGGAATTTGGAACCTTTTCGATAAGGACACTGTCATGGGCCTCCTGGCCACATTCACGCGGGAATTAAAGAAATGGATTATTTAATTTTGCAGAGATTCTCAGGATGGTAGCCGCAGACGTGGTGTGGAAATAGTCTAGTTGCGAATAAAGGAAGACGGTCAAACCAGTTGTTGGACCGCCTAAACGCCCGGGGAGGGTAGACGGTTCGATGTAACCGGAAATGGCTGTTTCTGCGCAGAAAAGCACGACTGCACGAGGCAGGAGAAGTCGCTCAGCATCAGATTTGCTGACAAAGGACGCGACAAGTGGTGTGAGCCATTGACTGTGAACGAGCGGAGCGGTTTTTCCTCATTCGAACTGATCTTCATTTAATTTCTAGAGGCACTGCGGCTGCGTCGAACAGAAGGGGGCCCATTGTGCTAAACGGGATAACTATTCGGCATCTTCAGCGACGTCTGAATCGAAGGTGAAGGGGACCGATTCTTCTTCTTCTTCTTCTTTCTTTATTCCCGTCGTTGCAGGCGTCGTTCTCTGTGGAGTGTGCGAGAGGTGGTGCGGTTTCGCAGTGGCTTTGCTACGATCGATTGGTGGCTCTGGCAGTATGCGCCAGCGATCCACGCCGTTGCCATTGCTGCCGCGCTTAAAGCAACGAAATGGCTGTGCACTCGCGTAGAATAACTCTTCCTTACGGAAACTGCCCGTACTCTCTTGTGAGTGCCGAGGACGATTCCTCTGCCAAAATCGCTCCTGACATGTTTGCGCACTTGGATGGCCCAACGCAGGACGCATCATTGGCATCATCATCATCGTCGTCGTTGTCAGGAGAGGGAAATGACAACTCGCCCGGAGTCCTCGAGGAAGATGTAAGCAAAATCATTATTTCAGTGTCGTGCTCTGCGCAGCGTGAAATTTCGGCGTCGTAGTTTTTGACCACAGGATTTGCAGGACTGTCCACTCATAACTGCGCAGCCTTGGTCGAAAACAAGTAAAGCTTCATCATCGCCGTCGTGGCGAGGCGTCGCTGTATGCGACAAGCGTGGGGTGACATCGTCGGAGAAACGTTGGAAGCAAGCGCGTCTGGTGTCGGAAGATGAGGCAGCGGACTTTGTTCAAAATTGCGAGCTATCTGTTGCGCTGGAGGACTCTGCGTTTTTCCCTGCGTCTTATTCGCTAGCGGAGGCGACGATGAAGCCGCCTCATTATCCACTGGTGGAGCAGGACCGCAGAGTCGGTTACTCGTGCCCGGATTTTGTTCCCAATGTTTCCTCTGCATACTGGGCGGGGGGCGGCGTTGATAGAAGTTCCAGTGGCAATACCAGTTACGGAAGCCGACCTCCCTATGCGCATTCGGCGGGTCTGCAGAGGGAATCTAGCGGGAGCAGCGGCTTCGCTGATAGCCTTTTGTCATGGGATTTCCCCTACACCATTCACTCTAGCAGCGTTTCTTGCAACGCCAGCGACTGGCCTGTTTTCAATCCTATTTACGGAGCAGCAGCAAAGCCTGATGACAACAACAGCACGCCAGTTAGACCATCTGTTGACGGTCGAAAAAACTGGGCGCAGCAAACCGAGGAAACTTATAATATGCAGCTGGCTCTCGCTCTCAGACTATCGGCCGATGCATCGCTTACAGAGGACCTTCAGTTTTTGGCCCGCCAGGAATCAACAGGACCGTCGGTCTCGGTTGGGAATCTGGCCAGCTCTCCGTCCTACCGTTTCTGGGTATTCTGCTCTCTGACAATTATTATCGTCTGATCATTGAAAATGCAGCCGATTTAGTATTGGCTTCTGTTTAACGTTCCTTCGGCAAGTTGGTCAGATTTATTTTTGTACCATCCTGTACTTTTATCAGAAACTTAGCAGCGAATGCATTACCTCAATTTTATGAATACATTTGTTGCACTCCGCTTCTGGAAAGCTTCTAATTTGAGTATTGTGGAAGTAAAACAAAGTTTTGAACGTTATTTACTGCGCCTTTTTACCATATAAAGTATGGTCTAGGTGTCGGAAACCATATCTAGGCACGCCAAAGCTGCGTGAATGAAAGAGTGGTTAATGCTGGGAAGTGGGGAACACTGAAACTTGCAGTAAACGTGGAAAACACCACATAACCATGAGAATGAGAACCGAGAATATAAAATAGTAATATAATGCATAGATGTGGCACAGTAGTTAGAATCTAGAAAAGTTATGATAGAGTGCAGTGTAACTGAAAGACTTTGGGCTGGATTGGCAAGGATTGAGAACAGTAACTTGTAATGCTGCATTCAGACATATTGGGATACATTACAATGAGATGAAGCTTAATTGTTTAACGGATTTATGTTGCATGGCTGTAATGAACTGTTTCTTTTTTCTTTGTCAAAGTGTAGTACCTGCTTTAACTTTATGCATTTCTGATCCTTGGTCTCAGTCATATGTGTAAATCGTTGGGCACTAAAGGGACATGCTAACCTCGCTGAATTATATTGTTTCGTGGGAGTTGATGTCCTTTCATGTGATCTTCTGGTTTTGAATGTAGACTAACTGATTAGATGCTCCTAGATTGTCAATGTGGGAGATTTTGGTAGGAAATTTAGATTAATGATCCTGTCATACTAATATGGCCAGAAATAATGTTTCATTTCCGTTAGATATTGTATAACGCTATTTTTTATATCACTTAATTTGTTTTAAGTGGGCAAATGCTTGCCATAAGATTTATTTTTGTCTTGAGATGCATGTAAGTTTAGGGAAAACATTTTCATCGAGTAAATGTTGTCAAATGGATTAGTTGATTGGTTTGCATGTTCTGTGCTACAGGTAAACGGTACACTTTCATATTATGATAGGATCCAGGATGGATTTTATCATATCTTAGGGATGAATCCTCATATTTGGAGCATGTGCAATAACTTACAAGAAAGTGGCTTGATGCCATCATTGGATGCATTAAGGTTAGTTGATCCAGCAGATTCTACAATGGAGGTTATTCTGCTAGATAAACAAAGGGATTCTCATCTGCAGGAACTTCAGAATAAAGCACTCGAGCTAGCTTTTGAGTGTTCAAGCACAAAAGAAATTGCTAAACGGCTAGGCAAACTTGTGTGTACAGTAATGGGGTAAGACCAGGAAGCACTATTTAAAAATATTTGAAAATTTTCGTGCTTTATTCTTTTAGTGGCTATGTTACTTGAAACTGCAGGGGTGCATCAACATCTGATCATCGAGAGCTAACAATTCGTTGGAAAGAAAATAGCAAAATCTTAAAGGATTGTTTAAAATCCATTGTATTTCCCATTGGAAGTATGTCCATTGGCTTCTGCAGACATCGAGCTCTTCTTTTTAAGGTAAATTTGCAGGTCCAAAGCTCCTTCTTTATTTGCTTATCGCAAGCCTTTTTCCTTTAGCTCCAATGAAAGTTTCACAGATATGTAAAGCTTTTTAATTGCTCATCAGTATCTTCGGATGTAGTGAATGTGTGACAACACCCTAAAAATTTTTGGGCATGCGAATTTTCATCATTGAACAAACGGAAGTTCCATCGGTAGTTAAATCTTGATCTTTGACCAATATTTGAAGCTACAAGTTTCATGGATAAAACAACACTTTAAGACCTGTTTTGAAACACTTAGTGAATTCTACTCCATGTGAATTTGTAGTTCTTAACATAGAAGCAATAAATTGACTAAGAAGTATAGCTTTAAAAATAGTATACAGAATTTGATATTGAGAATGAAGATTTCAAGCCTTTGTCTGCTTTTTTCACTTTTCTATCCTTTTTAGCTAAGCTTGGGCCCCACATAATACATCCGGACAGAATCATTGAATTTTTAATCGCATCAATAATTTATTTCCTCAAATTGTGCCTTATGCAAATTACTAAGCTGCACATTTATCTCAGGTGCATTTCTTTCTCCATCTTTTAATAAAGTATTCGTACGATTTGATTATAACAAAACTTTCCTTTCGTTATATATGTTAAAGTCATAATCTTCGTTTTCTGTATCAGATACTATGATCGTCATTTTGGCTGGCATTAATTTCATTCCTGAATAGTTAGAGTCATCTTTTATAACCATTAAGTTTAAGATTCAATTCCCCATGTAGGTAGAAGTTAATGTTCAGGTTGTGAGTTAGATAATTAACCATAAAAACTATTGCCAAAGCACCTATCAAGTGCAATGAGTCAACCATATTGATAGAATAAAGATAATGATGATGATAATGATCTTGTAGCACTTCACTTAAGCTAGAGATCAGAGCCATTTTAGAAGCAAGTAATAGGAGATTTCTGTATCAATGACCTATTTTCAGAGCATACCCTTTTGTCTGCATCCATTTCTGTAATCCGTATATAAAAAACCCAGAATGTTGGTAGTAGAGATGCATTAACTATTTTGACAGGTTACTATACTTACTGAATCATAAACCTTTTAAAAAATTAATGAAGCAAGTAAAGGCTTTCTTTCTCTTACCTTTTTAAATTTCTCTTAAGTAACGCAATATTACCAAATGATTGCTGAGAGGTAATGAAACTGCACGTACCCTATTTTCTTCTGTCCATTTCCCAGGCCTTTCTCAATTTCATTTTTCAATTTTAGTGGTTTAGTGGCTATCCTTTTGGTTGCATGCTTTTCCAAGGCATGTCTTTGACATGTTTTCTGCATCATGCATCCGGTTCCACAATGGCCCTGCCCAACTTTTTATGTCAGTTTCTGTGATTGTCTTTTTTATTGTTTCTTTTTTTAATCTTCAATATGGACTTCATATATTACTAAAATACTGGAAACTAGAAACTGGAATCTTATTACATCCGAAGACTCCAAGGATCTATTTGTTAGGTGAAACATACATTTAATCAATTCAAAAACTTCATTCACAAAGTTACCAAGTAACTTTGGACAAGTTTTTAAAAAATTAATAAGATCATGGGCATTAATGTTTCATTTACTTCAAATATGCTGAATTGTGGTACATTGAAGAAACACATCGTATTCATCTTCACTAACAAATTCATTACAGGGGCGCGAGGTTTAATCTTCCCTTGGGATGTTACTCCATCAGCCAGTTTCTATTATAAAATAATGAGAACCCATTTTTCCATATTAATTATAGCAGTAAAATAGTCTACCTTTGCAATCATATCTTCTCTAATACTATCTGAGTAAAATTGTTTTGTACCTTAAGCATGAGCCCAACATTTTTGTGGTTCTGGAGTTGTTTGGAAGAGGGGAAAAAGAGGATTATCTATGTTCCATTTTTGGAGCCATAAAATTCCCTAGTAGTACTAACATTACTTCCGAGCAGCCTGCAGTATCAACTTGGAGAACTTATTCACTGTAGAATTAGCTACATTATGGGCATAAGTAACAAACTGATAAATATCCTCCACCTCCAAAGGCAACAACCATGTTTCTAAAAGCAAGGTGGGATACAGAGTTTGTTTTTTAACTTGGAATTCTTTTCATAAATATTTCTTTTGCATGTCTTCCAACATGTGCCACGGTTTTCTTCATAACTTATCCAAGTAGCACATCCATATAGGAAGATTGGTTGTACAACTAGATCGAAAAGTTTTTTCCAAATATCCCATGCCACAATTTTCTCTTGTTTGCATCATTTTAAAAAGAACAAATAGCTTTCATTCCAGCATTGATCCTCTTCCTAAAAGAATACACAGATTCCACTTGAGAGTGCTAAAGTATTCCAAGCCTAAATATTTATAATTTTTAACGATGACAACTGCTTTGTCACCTAGCTTAGTTTTTCATTTTCCAGAGATCATGATCTTAGTTTTATTGATATTTATCTTCATTCATCTTTCACTGGATTTTGATACTAAGGCAACATCATCATCAAAAGAAGAAGACTGATAGGACAATTTTGTACTTGAACTAAATAGTTAGGTAGCACTGCTTAAATCCATGTTTCTACTTTATCATTGAAAAATCCAAAAAAGTGGAGGGGACAAAGGACAATCTTGTTTTACACCTATGTTGCTATGAAAAATGAGAGTCTCTTGGGACTTGTGATCTTGGAGCTGGATGCAAACCTCCTGGTACAATTTTTGAGTTGCAGACATCGAAGTTGACAGATATCCATTAGAGTGTAGCCATTACCACAACTTTCTCAAATCACAGAACCAATAGCTTTAAAGAAGTCCAGTAAACAAATGAATGATCATTTGCCTCAGCATTTCTTAGCATCATACATAAAGTGCTGAAATTAACTAAATGATCTATAGTAGATTGTTACTATCTAAAACTTGATTGAGAAATGGCATGCACATCATGCCCCTCTGCCCAACTGCAAAACTTGATTCAGGAATCATTCCCAAAATCTTAGCAAAGATGTAATTATTAAAATCAGAAATGATTCCATTTTTAAATACTAAAATTGTTTTGTTAATGCAGCAATTAGTATCCAAGCCAACTTCTAAATTATAATTTAACTTATGCTAAATTGATTGCTATGAGAGGTCCACCCCACTTTAGCATCTTTGCATACAGACCATCTACACCAGCAGCTTTCCCAGAGAATAGCCCAGCCCTTTCAGACTTTTTACCACATCATCGTAAGTCAAAACCAAGCTAGGAGTAGAAACTTAGTTCATCTCTCCATTTCCTGAACATAAGCACTAAAAGAAATTTTGGTCTTTCTGGAAAGACCATTCGGGCTCTGTCTTTTGATTAGTATGCCTCAATGTTCAAAAGCTCCAAGGTTGTTTTTCAATCAAGCAAAGTAGTTTTGCTTGTCATTCTTTAATCGATTGCTTCTTATTCCTGATTAAAATTTTGTACAATTTAACAGCCTGTGTTGAATGACTGAAATGTATATGTAATCTCACTTTGCAACTCTTTTTATCAAACTAGTAATCATTCCTAACTAGGGGTTCCTTGTGAACTTGACAAGTAGTGGACAACAAAGTATCCACCAACTTACTGTTTAGATTGAAAAGTATTCCCTGTTCCTAGCATCATTCATAAAGTGCTCGAAATTAACTAAATGATCAATAGTAGAGTGGTACTGTCTAAAATTTACTTGAGAAATGGCTTGAGCATGAGGCTTCTCTGTCCAGCTACTAATTTTGATTCAAGTGTAATTCCCAAAAGCTAGGAAAGATGTTGCTAGCTACAATTAATTTGTGAGTATTAAAACACCTGATTCCATTTTTAGGTAATAAAGTGGCCTTGTTAATTCACCAATTAGTATTCCAACTAAACTCTAAAGAATAGTTTAACTTGTGCAAAATTGATTGTCATATGAGAGCTCCACCCCACTTCAGCATCTCTGCATACAGACCATCTACATTAGCAGCTTTCGCAGAGATGAGTCCTTTTATACCTCGTACCACATCATCATAAGCCAACCTTCCCTGAAAAAAGCATTGACAGAAATTTTGAGCTTTCTGGAAAGACAATTTAGGCTCTATCTTTTCCTTATCATGGCACAATCGCCAAAAGCTCTTAGCTTGTTTTTTAATCAAGTGAAGCAGTTTTACTTGTCATTCTCTAATACATTGTCTCTTTTTATTCCTGATCAAGATCTTATATAATTTAACAGCCTGTACTGAACCATTGAATTTTAGATGCAATATAGTTTCTTTACACTTGTGATCAAACTAGTAATCATTACTAACTGGGTGTTACGTTTGAACTTGATGTGTAGCAGATGACAAAATATCCACCAAGTTACTGCTAAGATGTCAACACTTTTCAATTGCAGTCTGAAACTTGAACTTAACTTCTCAGTCAAACTGTAGGTACCTAGTGTTTTGTCAACTTGAGATCAATGAGATTTAGCTGAGAGAACAAAATGTAATGGGCCATGTGCAGATTCAACTACTGGATCACAAACCTTAAATTCTTGAATGTTTTTCAGATTTCTATGACAAGCGACAAAAAGGTCAATGCTTGACTACCCTCGAGAACCTGCAAAAGTGTAGTGAATACAATTTTGAAAATTTCTGATGTCATTTAATACCATGAGATCTAGGCTTTGGCCCTACTCCAATAAATGCTTTCCCCTATGGTTCAAGCTTGTGTATGCAGAAGGTCTATCTCAGTTTGCATTAATCTCTGTCACTAAGTGGCTGTGGAAATCTCAGAGAATGAAAGGAATTTGCTTAAGATTAATCCTGGCATTGAAATCCCCACACAGAGAAACCTCTCCAATATGAGGGTAAGGAGTAATACAGATACCCAATGCTTGAAAAGGAAAGTCATGTGACATTCTTTGTTGCCTATACATAATAGCATCTCATGGAACAAAGAACAAAAAGCAAGGAATTTATCCTGACCAATCTTCAACTAGACATTCTGTGTATTGCTATCCACTTGTTCAACTCTGACTGATTTTCCTAAGCTTTTGGGTATTAAAACAGCTAGACCTCCAAATGGACGTCCGCTATCTTCCTTTCCTTTATTAAGGACTGAATAAACCAAAAACCAGGGACAGTTAATACTGGATAAGATTTGATTTCCTATGTTTTAGAAATGCCAAGATGTCAAACTTGTTTTAAAAAGCAATATGGTACAAACTAGCAACCTTGCCATATATTGACAATCAATATTCAAGGTAAAAGCCTTATTTAGCAAAATACTGATGTTATAATTTTTGTTTCTGAGGTTAGGAATGGATCGGTATCTTGAGATGATTATTCTATGATTATTCTATTTTTTTATATCACTATAATTGTTTTTGATAACTTATGTAATGTAACTTTGATCATATGCTTGGTTGATCGTTAAGATGCCAAGGCTACTCTGATTGTACTTCCAATCTTATTTCAATAATAATTTTTTCTTGTTCATTAGTTTATTAATGTCCCATTACAGCTGAGAGAGTTGGTAGCAATGTAAAATTCTTCTCTTATTCAGATGGTGTTTATTTTTTAAATGGACATTTTACATGTTTCATAAGTCTCCTTGATTGTTAGAAACATTTTTTTTCTTTTGCAGACACTAGCTGACATGATTGACTTGCGATGTCGGATTGCACGAGGGTGCAAGTATTGCGGCATGGATGATGGTTCATCGTGTCTAGTTCAATTTGGTGTTGACAGGTTTATTTATTAAAATAAGTTTTAGGATGCTAGATGCCTTAATTTTTATAATATAATTGTATTATGATAATACAAAATAACACATTGAATGGTGTTTCTTGCTATGATTGGGATGATATGTTGTAATCAGCCATGCTTATTCATCGTTTTTTATTTCCTAATTACATATTGACCCAAGCAAGGTGTGACACTAAATAATTGTGGGTGCTTGATTTCCATGGTATTTATTTAGTTGTGTATGCAATAACTTCCAGTATATTAAGCCTTGAGGCCTAACCCTAGGGCATTGCTGTTTGATCACTTGATGGTCAACCTGGAGGGTACTGCATTTTGGTAAAGGATAATACATGCAAATATCATAAATGCAACTATTGAATACGTATTGCTAATTTATCATGGAGTTGGATGAGTGAGTGAGGTCAACTTTGTGAATTAATCCTAGGCAAACACATTCTATTTCCAAACAGGAAGATTTTGTTACACAATGTTCAATGGTTATAATATATTGTAAACATCATTCGTAAGCAAGATATCACCTTCTATACACCAAGATGTGGTCCAAAATAAAGGTAAGCAAAACCTTTTTTATTTGGTCTAAAACCAAATGAAATGACAGGTATAAAGCTTGATGCTCTTCTATGTAGATCGAGCCTGACATAGTATGAATGTTTTGGAACTTTTTCTTTTCATGCCCTGAAGTCTTTGCTAAGTAAAGATGTTAGTTTACATAGTGAAAAACATGGTAGCAATCTAAGGTTGAATCAATCCTGATCATTATGTTCTTTTATGGAAGAAAATCCTGAAGAAGAAGAAGAAGAAGAATTGCTAGGATTTAGCAGTAATTAAAAAAGTTGGTGATTTTTTGCCACTTAGGCAAAACCTGCTGACTTTTTCAAGTTGAAAAGTTTTCAATTGGTTGCAACTTTTTAGCCAACTTTTTCAAAAAAGCAGCATAACTGATTTTTTATAGAATTAGTGGAAAACATCAACTTTTTTAAAACATCTTGCAAAATAATATAATAAAATAACTGTATTTTATTTCAGATGAAAAATTCAAAATTAAAATTCTTCATTAAAAATATTAAATTATAATAAATTTTAATTAAAGTTAACAAAAATTAATAAAAGTTAATTAAATTACCCTAATTATTTAAAGCTATAGGAAATGATTCACAAAGTTAAAAATAATTGGCATTTGACATTCTATGCATTCAATGACAAGACATTAATGTAATATGTTTGATCTTTTTATGAATTTCTTTTATTCCAATTTTGTGGACAAATGAACCTTAATACTTTTTAAAACTTATATTAATATAGTTTACAACTTTATAGATTGATTATACTCTTTGCTTTTTTTTAGAGGGAAAATCAGGTCAGTTATATTACTATGGGAAAATTTGCAAAAAATAGAGTACAATGCAGCTCCTCATGGGGGGAGGAAACCCATCCAACAAAACAAAAACAATGAAACTTTGACAAAAACCCCTTTGCACTAGGGAGAGAGACCACAAGATAAACAAAATTCCCCCTTAACTTACACCAAAATCCAAAAAGGGACCATGCCTAGTACAACCCAGCAGGCCCAACCACAACAAAAACCATGGGAGGGGCAAGAGACAAACCCCATGCAATATGCAACATTAATGCCAGATCTGATGAAATCAAACCCAAAATTAAAATCTTGATATCACCTTTTGGGCATTGTCTTGTGATTCCTCTTGTTTGTTTCATGTGGCAAGAAGTGATGATGAGGGGCTAGAGGTTGTTGCATTAGTAGTTGGAGATGTCCCATTGGTGAGAGGGGAAGCAACCATAACATTGGTGAGATGGTGGAGGGAGTTAGAGCCACATTTTGCACTAGTGCCACCGATAGAAATCAAAAGGAGAGGGCCCCATGGTCCTAGACTAAGTCCTAGAGCTTCTGCTACAAGGCATGCAAGCAACCTTGTGGCATTCCATATTGTGGCCACCACAAGCTTGGGCCACACTTGCCATCTTTCAAGAGCCAATTCAACACTCAACTAGTCATGAGAACTATTGGTTTAGGCGAGGTTGGAGCCTTTGGGATGACATGATGCATTGGTTGTGGAGGGTACACTAGCAATGCAATGACTACTAAGCTGAAATAATGGCAAACTAGTTAGAGTCTATTGGTAGGATGCCAACAAGATGATTGGATTGGCGATAGGGCATTGTGCTCGGAGTTGAAAAACGCTTTCAAATACTAGGAGTGAAAATCTCCACCACATTAGAGTCTTCCTTGGAGACATGAGTGTTTAGAGGTGAACTATGAGGAGGGCTAGAGGGGGGATTGAGGTAGGGAATTGGAGGGGTTGAAATGAGAGAGGAGGATGAGATGGAAAGTGGGACGGGAGCCTTGACTTCAATGGGGGACAAGGGCCGGTGAGGGCTAGGGTTATAGTAAGGGGGGAAAATAGAAGTTGTGCTCTCTTGTAGGAACACCTTGCACCTTGGCAAGGGTAATGGGACTGGTAGTGGATGAAGCTGTAGTCTACGAGCCTATGCCACCAAACAAGCAGGCAACCCTAAATGTGGGATCTGAGGAATCAAAGTCTTGGTGGCCATGTGAATCTCATTTGCAAGCACCCCTGTAAGCCACATTGGAAGACTGACTACATTGACAACATCTTCGGGCTTGAAAGTGCATGATAGCTTGAAATGAAATCCGGTGAGGGTAGAAACCTTAGCATCTAGAGTGGTGTACCGAATGATTTGTTGGATTAGTTTTGCCCAAAGTCATGGTAAATCCTTTTGTTTGTAAGCTTCCTTCTATTGCATCGACACCAAATCTGTGCAGAAGAATCGTTGGGCCATTGCAACATCTTGTTGGTTTGTAGGAGTAATGAAGAGCCCCTAATTCAGAATGCTAGTGGCTACCACCACTAATTTTGTGGAAACCCACAACTGCATCCCATTGATGAAAAAACTCTCCATGACCTTCAAGATCCATTGTGAGGGACATGGCCGAAGGGCAAAGAAGTACCAAGCCCAACCAATGCGCTCAAGCAAGTTTGCATAGTCGACCCTTGCAAATCCCTTTGGCTTGTGGGTTTGTGTCATTGTAGTTCACGAACATCTAGCATTGCCATGGTGCAACAATGAGTGTCTTCCTAGAGTTGGAGGTTGGCTAGGGCCCTGCCCAAGCATTTATAGGGCAATATTGAGTTTTTGTTCAAAAAGTCCTTGCATTATGTTCAAACCAGATTTCCCATGTCACCTTGGCCCATAAAAAAAATATTACGTAGTCATCTTTTTATGATGCAGCCTTTTGTAATCATAGTCTAGCATTTTTCCCAATCCCCTCCAATCCACATGCAGAAAATAACTCTAGAAGCTTTGGTGAAATTGTATGTGACAAAAAGATTATGGGCATTTTCAATTTCCTAGTAGCACATCATGCATCTAGAACCAGAGCAATGCTCTTCTATTGAAGCTTGTCTTGTGATAGTATGGCATGATGAGCCATAAGGCACACAAAGAACTCATATTTGCGAACATGAGGATATTGGTCGAAGTCAACTCCTGTAGGGGCCTAAATTCTTGGAGAATATCATAAGGATTGAACCTTGATCTATTCATTTGCTTGAGCTGAAGTAGGTTGCCATGTCCCATTTACAAACTAATGAAAGACTCGAGAGTAGGGACCCTCTTGTAGGTGGTGCATAGCAATTGGAAAAACTTCACCAATGGTTTTGGACATGGCTTTCTTTGTAGGAAGGCGAGCAATGGGAATGTCCATCGACCCAAATGACTGGCAACACAAGGGCTAAAATGGTCCACCCTTGCACAATCATCTTTTGAACCTTCTAGGGTTGATCCTGGTTGCTCCAAAGATTGTGATAGCATTCACGCATATGATGGACCCAAGCTTTATTTGCTTCTGATGGCCAAAATCCTGCAGGCCACAACCCTCTAGGGTAGCTGCCTTTTCCCATGCAACCCAATGAATTCTTCAACGATCCTCTGATCCCATTCACAAAAAGTTTCAAATCAGTTGGTTAGTTTAAGAAATAAAGTGAGCTGAGGGGCCAAAACCAAGGTACTATAAAGTGGGATATTGGAAAGGACCAACTTACCCAGAGTAAGCTTCTTGGCAAATGAAAGGAAGATGCCCCATCCAAGAGGCTAATCATTTTTGAAGTTTCTCCAAAACTTTGTCCCAACAAGAAAGTCACTTTTGAACTGTAAATAGAAGCAAACCTAAATAATACTTAGGAAGTGAACCAATAGAACATCCAAAAACGTAGGCAATTCTATGAAAGCAGTCTTGGGGGCATTTGATTTGGAATAGCACCATCTTCTGCTAGTTCACCTCCAACCCATTAAAGGAGCAAAATCCTAATAAAGCTTGTCTAACTTTATTAGCTTCTGGCACTGAAGTAGGAAGAAAGATAACTGTATCGTTTGCATAGCACACAGAGGTCAAATTCTAGGGAAAGGAAGAGGCGACATTCATCTTGCACAACCATTTGCAAAGGTTGTTGGCAATGATGGGAAAGAGGTACGATGAGATCACCCTACTAGAGACATCAACATGGAGCAAATTGAGACGAGAGGCCCCCATGCACTAAAGCTTGGAACCTTACTGTTGAAATCATGAAATTGACAAACTCATAGAACCAACTACTGAAACCCAACTACTGCAAGGTACACCCCAAAGCTTCCTAGTCAATTTTATCTGAAGCCTTCTTCAAATCAAGTTTAAGAAAACGAATTTCACAATTATGGAGATACACCCAATGCAGTGATTTATGAGCAGCAATGACACTATCTGAGATTGATCTTCTAGGGATAAAGCCAAATTGATCCTACTCCACCAGGCTGGGAAGAAGAGGCTTGAGCCTATTTACCAAGATTTATTACATCAGTTTATACGCACAGTTACATAACCTGATAGGATGATAATTTGCCAGAGAGCTGATTCAATCACGTTTGGGGAGGAAACAATATGGGTATTATTCCAAGCTTTAGGGAATGTACTGTGAAAAAACCCAGCTAACATGATAGCTTTGATGCCACTGCCAATGATGTCCCAATATTCTCTCAAAAAATTTAAAATTCCAACCGTCTGGCCCCTGGTGTCTTGTTATTGGGTGAATCAATGACAATCCCCCTTATCTTAGCCTGAGAGAGTGGGCGCCAGAGATAGCCATTGTCCTCTTGTGAGATGAGTTTTAGGATCATACCACGGAGGGGAGATGGATCAACCTCCTTGTTAACTTGGTAAATATCCCAGAAAAATTCCACTGCTGCTTGAAGATTAGCTTGGGGATCAGAAGAAAAGGAAACGATCTTTTTCTTCTGGTAGCACTTACTAGCACCCATGTGAAATATGGGGAGTTTTGATCTCCCTCTGTAATACATTGCTCTCTTAACCTTTGCTTCCAATAAATTTCCTCTTCATGCACCAAATGATGAACCCTCCTCTCTGCCAAGACTAAATCATCCATCACCTCTTCCCAACTAGGCAAGGAATCTACCTGGGCTTGTATGTTAGCAGCCTCATTGATTACCTCCTGTGTAGTAGGACACCATGATTGTTTCCTAGAGTGCTTACAAAATGGTTTCAGATTGTAAGAAGCAGAATCTGAGAAGCAATATGGCTTACAAGAATTTTGAAGAGAAAGGTCAAGCCGACCATCTTCAACATGAGCTATGAAGCCTTAAAACCCTAAGATGGAAGAAAAAAAGAACCTGGGCATCTATTGTATTTTTAAAAACCTGCAAACAAGAAACGTTAGTTCCAAATTTTGCTAAAGTTAAATACTCTTTCAAATTCCCTAAAGCCCAAAGAGTAGCCCTAGAAACCAGCATGAAATTCATTAAAATGGAAATTAACTGAAAACGCATTCTCCTTGATAACCTTGATAAGGAACTTTTAAAGTTACATCTAGAAATTAGTAATAAATTGCCTTCTCCTATTTGGGATATCTTTGACCAAAAAATCATGGCAACCATTTACCAATGACATCATTTATTAAAAAAGAAACTAGATAGAGAACTTTATAATTTAAGAAATAAGAAAAACCATATAAATCCTTCTCAAGCCACTAAGAAGGAAAGCAATGATTGTGGTTTCATGTTGTAAAAAGCAGAATCTCAAATTCATTCACCTTTTTGGAAACCTTCCTATACCCTTCAACTAGAACTCCCTCTCTCTAGATCCTATTGAGCTCTGCCCTAAAATTCTTCTTTTGAAGCCACACATTTTCAAATTTGAAACTATTCCTCAAGGTTGACCTCTGACACCATTTCCACAAAATGGGTTTGTGATCTAAAAACCACCATGGAAGACCTCCCAGTGGAACCATGAGAGATCCAAATAGATCTGGGGAAGAGGAATCTGTCCAGATTGGAAGCAATCCATAAACCATCTGAATTGGGCCTCTTCCAAGGGAAGCAACATAGGTAGATTTGTAGCTCTGCCAGGTCCACATCCCATTCTAGCTCATCAAAGAATAGGCCATCCACCTGATGAGTTCAGCCGCTTGACTGTTCTTCCCTGCACCTAATAAGATTCTAGTCTCCCCCCAATTCTTCTCAAGCTTGATATTTTGAATATCTAACTTGAAGGTATTCCTTTGTGAATTGCAAATTGGGACATAAACATTTGAAATCTTGATCCCTTCCCCAACAATACCAAGCATATGAAAAGAAACAAAGATTGATTAACTTGCAAACTATTATTCCATGAACAGGCTAACCCACCACTGAATCCTCTTGCAAGAGAAACAACTCCGGACCATTCAGACCAAAAATTCCAAGGAAAATTTTCCAACTTAGTCTCTTGTGATAGCATGACATCCACATGATTATCATGAATCATGGCCTTAGAAAATAGATTTTTTCTGGACTACACAGGCTGGCATAATTCCAAGAAAGCAAAATCAGAGGGTAAGAGGAAGAAAGGAAACTGGATCACTATCTATTTGCATGCCATGCTTAGGACCAACATTATTCCCAGCTTTCTGATCTTCTTCCATAATGCTCATTGAACGACCTTTTAGATGTTCATCCAAGGTGCCTTTTTGTCCATCTGTGATCTCTTTGTCTTTCTCTCTCTCTCTCCATTGTCTGTCCAAAGAGGATAGCAGACCTAGTCTCTTATTGACATTGCCCAGATTCAAGGAAGTCTAAGAGGGGCTTTTGGATTTGAGATTCCAATTTTGTGATCCTTGTCTCTACCTTTTTTGTCTTCCCTACTTAAAATCTTTTTCTTTGGCTTTGAACCTCCTCCCCCACATTACCCCCTTTGTTGTTCTTCTTCCTAGTCATAGTTCGCCATCCATCATCAGCACCACAGACAAAACTAGCCGGGGGTAGTATCCGATGATGCCTGTGAAACTGATTTCACCCTAGGTGCCTCCAAAGTCGGGCCTGCCTTCCTTGGAGGGGGCATGGTAATAGAGGCATTTCCCCCTATGCTCTTTTCAGTTATCAATCCCTGTACCATTGAGGGCTCTAGTTAGATAGGCAGGGAATCAGAACCTAGGTCTGTTTGGTCTAGTATGGGTTCTGCTAGATGGTAGACTGCCGTTTGTTTCTGTTTGCAAGTTCTAGGGTTTGTCGGGCAGTTCATCAAGATGTGGCCCTTGTGTGCATAAACCTGACACACATTTGGGTAATTTTCATAGAACACTTATTGATAGAAAGGCCCATGTGGGCCTTCTAACAGAATGCATGATAACACCTCTGCGTCTTGTGGCATCTAAACACAAGTTCTTGCAACTAGCCCCCGAGGTGCCATTGAAAGTCCAATGATCAATCATGAGGAGTTCCTCGAATATTTCTGCGATGCGGTGCAAAACGCCTTCTAACCAAAACCCAATAGGGAGCCCTAGGAGACGCAACCAAATCACCAGCCATCTTTTTCTCTAGATCTTCTCATCGATATTCTTTTGTGTCAGCAGGTGTTCAAAACCCATTTGTCCACTTGCATTATCAGTCGACCCACACGCCAAGTAAGTGCCGATTCCACCGAAATCATGTCTTTCTCTTTCATAAGAATCAAAAATATTGCATTACCTTGTAGGGGATTGATCTGGACTGGAACCCCAGCCATGCCTGCAATGCCCAAGCCTGTATCTCCCGAATTGCCAGCATGCACCCAATGAATGTGTCGACAAGCATGAAGAGAAATCTTTGTCATTGTGCCTCTAGGGCTTTGCTAGAAATGTACATGTTGGGACAATCAAGGCCATCTATTTGCGTATATTCTGTGTCATTGCAATCCTCTATGGGGTTGTTACAAAACCATGCCTTGCCCCTTAGGGCATCTAAGAAGAAGAGCCTCTCTTTCCCAGCCTTCTCCTTGCTGGATTTGTGCTGGGCATCCACAGCTAAGCCCTTGATAGAAGTTTGCATCGGACCCTCCTCTGCAGCGTATGCTAGGTCACACCATCCCAAACCCTTTTTCTGTTGGGAGTTGCCTCCTCCCAGATCTGAAAGCTCGATCATCATTCCTGCTCTTGATTATACTCTTTGTTAATATGTTTAGGAATCTTTAATTTTTCTGTTTATGTTTATTATGCATATTTACATGATGCACATTATAAAACCTTCAAAATATTCCGTTTAAGCATGCCAATCTTTCTAAATGGTTGCTGACTTCTTAAAATTTTCAACTCTTTTAAGAAGCCAAAAATTTATTTTTCACCTGGTGATTGCAAACTTGAGGAAACCCAGAGACTCAATGAAAAATTATGCAATAGTCAGAAAATTTTGCTCAAAAAATCTTGTCAAAGTTTGCAGTATATAGTGTAAACTTGGGAGCATCTGAACTTAGCTAGAAGTCAAATAGAACACTTGATGTTGCAAGTTGAACTGAGTTTGGACTTTTATTCCAACACATTTCAATTTCTATGATTTCCTTGCAACTGTCACAAGTTTTGCAACAATGTTTGTAGTATGACAGAACTAGGCACTCTTTAATGAGCAATACCACAAGGGTTGACTTACAAATATTTCATACTAAGTTGGTCATTCTATCCTTGGCAGTTGCGACAATTATGTAAACTACAGAACTTTCATGATAAATGGTGATTCCTGTCACAGTTAAATCTCAAAAGCAGACAATTTGGTTTCTTTACTGCCGAGTTCCATTTTTGCCAATTGAACCTTATGATTCTACCACTTATGATATTATGTTTAAGCTTCTTGAATAATCCTCTCTGCTCTGCAAATGTTTGTTTAATTCATCAGGATCTGTGTTCGGTTATTTAAGTATGAATGATATAGCGTCCCATTTCCAAAAATTTTCTAGTCATATGTTGTGGCCAGCTTTAGTCAACCCTATTTTGTTGGGACAAGGTTGGCATAATGATGATGATGATGCTGTGGCCAACTTGTTTTGAATTGAAATACACAAGCGGAAGATTTCTTTTGATATAGCAACAGCATGGAATCTTTCTCAGTAATAAAATTTTCTACCGTCTTCTTATTCATTATCCAGCTAAAATATGAGTAAAATGCCAACCTTTTTGAACTTTTAACATAAACAACCAAATATTAATTGCTTAGAGAGCACTATATTTCTGCCAAGAAATTATTTTAACGACTGCATTTATCTTCCAATCAATTCACGTTTTCTTGTTTATGCACCGATTGCAGAAAGTGAAACATTTTTGATGTTGTGTCAGGAAAAATAAATATATTTTAATTATTTATGTTTTCTTAGCTTTCTGACTTCACTGTTTTGGTTGGGACTGCAGGGAATGCTTAATTGATTTGATTGGGAAGCCAGGAGAATTATATGAATCCTTTTCAAACGAATTGACTTCCCTTTCAATAGCCTCGCCTCTACATCTACCAGAATTAAGACCTTTGCAAATAAAGAATGAAATCAAATCCTTGGCTAGGCAGTATGCTACTGATAGTGGCATTAGAGGTGGATTCTTGGACACTGTACACAGCGTTCTCAAGGAAGGTAAATATTCTTGTATGATTATTTTAAAATAGATTTCTGATATATTTCCATTAAGTGTTGATCAATGTAACAGATTAAGCAAAATATTATATATGGTTAAGTGGTTAATCCTGATTTAATTGATTAGCTGGTATTTTATGATGTTGGATCATACAGTCACTGGTTCTTCCTACGGATACCTTAAGCACAACTAAACATGGGCTGAATGGTTTTTCTCTATTTACAATAAATTTTTTAATGGGATAATGCTATAGCAAATTATGATATATTGTATTTCTTTTCAAAGCATTTGGTGCTCAGCGACGAGATACTTATGTTTTTAAATGTTGTATACGATAAAGGCTTTTTTTTCATCTCTGTAAAAATATTTCCCTTTTAAATTCTTTTTTTATTTACATGAGCTGTAGGTCCCAAACATGGTTATAACGGAGAGTCAAATGCTCTGTCCGGTCAAATAGATGTTGCACAGATGGCATCCATTCCCAATGACATTAATTTAGGTGCTGTAAGTTCTGAATCTGCTAGTATCATGTCAATGTTGGTTGGACTTAAGATTTCTCCTGCCTTTCCTGGGAAAGGGTTGCAAAAAGTAGCAAAAGAAAATGAAGCTTTAAATGCACCAATGGTGTCTGGAAGTGATATAAAAGCCCTTCAGTTTCATAATTTACATGGTGTACCTGTAAATGTTGGTGAAGTAGAAATATGCGACAAGGAAGCTGACTTAAGGAATCCCAACTATAAGAAATCATCAGTGAGTTTTAAATGGACTGCTGATCAGCTGCAAATGCCTTTGCAAATGATTAAGAAAGGAGACATGCAGCAGCTAATGGATAACTGCAAAGTTTCTCTTGAGAAGAAATGCCTGGAGATTCCAAAGCAGAAAAATGAACATACTAAATCTGTTAATACAGAGAAGTTGCAGGATAAAGTAATGCGACCTGTCAAATCAAACCTGGAGTTGGCTTTAGCTGAGGATGGACTTGAAATTTCATGGGAGGACCTTGTCTTGAAAGAAAAAATTGGTGCTGGTAATGCTAATTTATTTTTAGCAACAAGAAAGCAACCATCATTTGCTCCAACCCTAATTATTTTAATGGTATAATTCACTCTCATGTCGTTCCAACAATGTGTTTTCATTTTCATGTTTCAGGTTCATTTGGAACTGTTCATCGTGCAGATTGGCATGGATCAGTATGTATTTGGATAATTTTTTATGGACTTTTACTTTTAGGTTTTGATAGTGTCTTGCTATTTTGTTTTCTTAGTGTCGGTTTGCCTACTTTTGCATTAGGTATATTCACAAAATATGTTTTGAAATTTTCACAATGATTCTTTTTATACTGATTGATGCTTTTATCATAGTATATTGATTGTGTCGATTAGGACATGAGTGATACCTATTCTGACATATGTTGTAGCTGCAGAGGTTAATCTATGAATAAGATAAAATAAGTATTAAATTACATTTTAGTTTCTATCCACACCAGTGTTTTAGGTAGTAGATACGTAGAGAAGGTGAGTAGCTGCTGTCATTGTTGGCTATTTGGGAGAACTTGGGAAAAATACTTTAAAAATTCTCTTTATTATTGTTAAACCCATACACGTAATAATTGGCAATGCTATGATATTTTTACCATTAAAATCCTTAAATAGTAGTTATTAATCCTTAACCTTCACATCACAAATGAGATGGTGGTTTAATTGGTAATTGTTGATTTGTGAACTAACAAGTTACAGGTTAGAGCTACAACTGAGGCATTGTTATAATTTTGTCAAAATCAGCTGGTTCTATGCCTGGGGGGTTGTAGTCAGCTTGCTGTTATACCGATTGAAAAGTCATGTTCATGGTCAAGTAAATTATATAGAACTGTCAATATGGACGAATAAACAATTGCAAGTAAGGGTTTCGTAATCATCAAGAGCTATCACTTGTCCTATAGAGTTTGTTTTGGTAATTTTAATTTATAAATATCACTTCATAGTTTACTAAAATGGATATGACAGAATTTCCGGAATGTTCTTTCAATTACCTTGTCTTACTACATCTTTTGCCTCGTCCAGAATTGGCTGTCTTTATCTCTATGACAATATCGTTGATCAATTTCCATTTAGTTTCTATCAGGGTCCGTGAGAGTCCTTACCGTTAAAGGAATCGGTGTACAGGTTATAAATGCACATCACTGATGTGCAGTTCTCTTGATGTGCATCTCATATATCTGCATTTCTAAAAAGAACAATTATTCCTATCATAATTACAGCAACCATACCATGTAAGAGTGCAAACGTTTTTGATATGGCCCTGATGAAGAAAAGTAAAACTTTGTTGAAGTCCAAGTATGTGAGCTCCTTTACCACTTTTTAGGACTTAGAACGAAGGATGACCTGTAAGGGAACAATGAAAGCCTGTTATTGATTTTTTCTCTTTCAGTGAATGCTAGAAAAACCTTATCTTGTAGGATTACGAAAAAGATCATTATCTCCCTCCTTTTGGTGTTTCACACCTTACCCAAAATTTTCTTGTAATTTCTAAAAAAAAAGAGCATGATCTTCTTCCTTTTGGTGTTTCGCACCAAATTGAGAACTTCAAGGCCAAAAAGTCCCTCACTATGCTATGTAGGATTAATGCTTCAATTAGATGGTAAAATTGATAAAGATATAAGAAATAGAATTGAGAGAGGATTGTCAAAATGGAGGCAGGTTAGTCATGTTTTATGTGATAAAAGAATACAAATAAAACTAAAGGGATAATTGTATAGGACAACAATTAGACCTGCTATCTTATATGGTGCTGGATATTGGGAAGTACAAAAGAGGCATGAATAACAAATAAGTGTGGCAGAAATGAGAATGCTTAGATAGATGTTGAATGTTATCAGAAGAGATAAAATGCACAACATAGACATTAGAGGAAGGTTTAGAGTGGCTTCTATTTCAGATAAATTACAAGAATGGCAGCTTTGATAAGTTATGAAATAATGAACCTATAAAAAAAGTTTGCTAAATCATTATCTTAGAAAATCTACCAAAACTAAAACCTAAAAAGAAAGGTAAAAATGATTAAAGATGATATAAAGAAATTGCAAATAAACAAAGATATAGCTTTTCATGGAGGCAAATGTCAAAAAAGAACTCATGTAGCCAACCCCATTTTGTTGGGACAAGGCTAAGATGATGACAATGACACCTTACTTAGAGCTTCCTTTTACTATCTATGCAGATATAAAAGAACAAATGAAAGAGTTAAAAGAATAATAAATATTCCTTGAGATCCTAACTTTTGTAACTCCATCTGATATTATCTTGTATGCAATGAACACCAAAGTCGACCATTTATTCTGTTAAAAGAAGTATAATCTTTATTACAAATATGAAATCTATCATCAACCAGTGTATTATTAACAATAAGGTGTTAGCCTAGTGGTACGGGTCTTGACCTGGTAACCCCAGGTCATAGGTTTGATTCTACTAGGTAACACTAAGCTATAAACTTCTAGAAATCTTGGGGTGTACCTATGCTTCACTTATTTTGATTTCCAACACCCCCCATGAACCAGTGTACTATTGAAGCCAATGGTAATCACCTGGTTTGATTTTTCTTACATGGAGTTTGGAAAGTGGATAAACTGTTTATTACATGTCAGTTTAATCAATTTAAGTCTTGATGTTTAAAGGGAACACTAAATTTCAGGTCTGACAGAGACACTGGGCATCTTGATAATTTCACGCAAGCATATGACAATGGCTAAGACATATATGCACAATTTAAGTAGACATTAAATACCTTCCAGCTTATCATTTGTGTCTTCAATCCACCCTTTTGATTGAATCTATGGACCCAATTAAAAACCTTTCATGCACTCTTAGTAGTTTTAATTTAACAAATTCCATGACAACCACATTGATTGCTATTCTCAAATCGTTTGTTGCACTGTATTTGTGCACCCTAAAATGCTGTACTTTATTTAGTTTAGCTATCTATGACTTAATTCCCTTTTCTATTTAAGTCTCATAAAATGATGTTAATTGATCAAAGAATGAGATTGGTCTAGAGAAATTAAAAGGAACAAACAAGAAGACAGAGTTCGTCTGTTAGATTTTTCTTAACCAGATCACTGCAACACATTTGTTTCAACAGTTTCTACTGATTTTATAAATTTCTGCAGATCTGGAATTAACTGTTTGAAGCATTTTTATATGAATCATCAAGTTCAAAAATGCTTCTGCACTGCTCTAGAACCTCCAAAAACTCTGTAGGTACCTAACCAGCTGGACTTCTCAATGACACTTTTGACTTGAAAAAATTAAACACTTGTTAATTAACTGCCAATGTTGGTTCAAGGTCTTTTCACATGTTATGTTATTAACCATAAACAAGAAGACTAAAATGCTATTAAGAACAGCTGTATGTACGCAATAGTGTTAGTTCAGCATTTTATTGTTGTCGAACTTGTGAAAATAAATAATTCTTAGTAGTAGTGTTTGGCACACTTTTCCTGATGTTGTGTTGATGTTGGAATTTATGGAATGGACTGAAAAAATTGGGCCTTGAAACTATAAATGGCTTTAAATAATATGTTTTGTATAGCCATTACACTCACCGTGCATTACATACGTATAACATGTCTCATATATCTACTTTTAAGAAGTATATCTGAAGATGCAGAAGTTTTGCATCGACTGTTAGAATTTAGAGTGATTTGTTTTATGAAGACCATTATTTAGAAATTTTTTCATAGGGCTAGGTTTGTAAAGAGGGACAGTTTTGGTATGTTATTATTTATTTTAAAGACTTTTTAGTTTTTTAAAAAAAATTATATTCTAACATATTATATTCACAGGATGTTGCCGTAAAGATTCTTATAGATCAAGATTTGTATGAAGAACGACTGAGAGAGTTTATTAGAGAGGTTCGTACCCTAAATTAGAATAAAAAATGAGAGGAATTAAATAGTTCTTTTTATTTTTATTTTATTTTTGAAGTGAACAATTGAACCTCGTAGGATGCAGTAGGATTTTGTAAGCTGTAAATGTTATTTGAGAAGGTAACCATTTACGTTGCAGTCAAATCATTTATGGAAAGTACAATGTTGTTTGAAAGGTTACTTTTGTTGCATTCTCTAACAGACAGCATAACTTTTATGAATAGCTCATGTCTTTCAACTATCTTGTATCCTTAGTGTTACTTACTGAAGCACAACTATGTCAATTATATGAAGTTATAAACATTGTACCCATTGTTGCAATAAGAGTTCTACTCTTACATATGATTTTTTAAAAAAAACTCATGATTTATTGATACATGGCAACTTTCAGTTATTGGATAATTTGAAATTTTATTTCATTTCATGACTGTATATCCTACTTTGAAGGAAACTATTCTTGCATAAAGAGAGTTATCTAGTTAATTTTGCTCCATGAATGTGCCTGTGCATCCAATGTATCATAATATTTTGTATGACTCACTCTAATCAGTCCCCTCAAAGACCACTGCAAATCTGAAACTTAATTGTTAGTTAAGGCCAATCCACTAACTGATGAGACTTATAACATACATACATGTTTAAGATAACCATGGAATGACAATTGGCTAAGGACCATCCACTAATTTCTAAATTATCTTAACATTATTAACCAAAACACCTAGTTGATACACACGTGTCCTAAACTTAGATAATAAAATTAGTGAATGTTGCAACTTCATGCAGTTCAGACATTTGCGATCAGTTTAAATGAGCTTCTATCAAAACAAGGTCATACCATATTGTCAGATGTTTTTACGCAGAATATAGGAGCAACCAAGAAAAATTTGAGCTCAAGTTACTTTGTAAAGAATGCACATTACTAGATAGAAGAATATATGGTCCCATACATTTGTCATCCAACGTGAACACTTCAATTGCATTCTGTCTTGTTTTGTAACTGTTTTCTGCTAAGTTTTTCTTATTGCAAATTTAAAATAAACCAATGTGTCATTAAATGTTTGTAGGTGTTTGATGTCTTTCGTAAAGTGAACGCACTTCTGCATATACTGCAAGTGTTTGATGTCTTTCGTAAAGTAAACGCACTTCTGCATATACTGTTAAGTTAGTCGGTTAATTGTTGAGGGTCCTTAACAAATAATTTGTACAATCATGTTAATGCCTTCAGGTTGCAATCATGAAACGTACCCGCCATCCAAATGTTGTTCTTTTCATGGGGGCAGTAACAAAGAGGCCAAATTTGTCAATAGTAACCGAGTACTTACCAAGGTGACACTGTTCAAAATTGAGTTTTGGTTTTGCAAAATCGATCACCACTTGTTTGCATTCTGAATTAATTCATATGATTGTCTTTTTTTTTTTTTTTTGTTTTTTTCCTGACAGGGGCAGTTTGTTTCGTCTTATCCACAAGTCAGGGGGAAGAGAATTGTTAGATGAGAGGCGTCGTCTACGCATGGCACTTGATGTGGTTTGTTTTTCAAGCGTTCGTTTTTTATATTGAAATCAATCACATTTGAAATTTACCATTTATTTTCTGATAGTTGATAGATAGAATTTTCACGTACAGATGACAAGTAGTTATGAAATTTGTATGTTCCTTTCTTTTCAGGCTAAGGGAATAAATTATTTACATCGACTTACTCCACCTATTGTTCATCGAGATTTGAAATCTCCTAATCTGTTGGTTGACAAGACATGGACAGTGAAGGTTAACCGGATAATTTCCGACATTCTATATTTTGATGGTGTTCATCTTTTCTTTGGGTTCTGTACGTGCTGACAACATGCCTTACACAAAGTTTATTTAACATGCTTAATATGTTGCAGGTTTGTGATTTTGGTTTGTCACGATTCAAGGCAAACACCTTCATTTCTTCAAAGTCTGCGGCTGGAACCGTAAGCAAATTTAAATTTCATTCCACACAGCAGGTTTTTTATCGATTCTTTTTTTATTAACGTACATGGGTTAATGTTATCAACAGCCAGAATGGATGGCGCCAGAAATTCTCCGTGATGAGCTTTCAAATGAGAAATCTGACGTGTTCAGTTTCGGTGTCGTACTATGGGAACTTGTTACCATGCAGCAACCTTGGAGTGGTCTTAGCTCTGCGCAGGTTAGATATGTGTATGTTCGATGAAATGATTTAAATATAATAAAATTACTTACCATCAGCCACTATCATTTTGCTTAATTTGAATTCTTATCAGCACCTAGAGCATGCTTACTGGACCGTTTGGAAATTCTCTTACATTTCCATTTTCCCTGTTTTTGATAATCACAAAGCCATAGGTGGTTTTGTTCGTGATGTTCCCTTTATGATTTTATGTTCATTATGAATTTACGGATTCCTCTCATGTAGCACCATTAATATTGAAACTGAAACTGAAATTTACTTTCGTCCTCTAAGAAATTTACCGATTTTGAAAATTTTAATATACTATGGGAGTGGTGGGCAGCATAAAGGTTAACGATGAAATATTTATTTATCTTTAGTTACGATGTATATTTTTTGATTTCATTTAATTTCTAATTAGTAAGTTTGGTTCAGGTTGTTGGAGCAGTAGGTTTTCAGAATAGAAGACTTCGGATCCCTGATGATGTGAATCCTGTGCTAGTGTCACTTATAGAGTCATGTTGGGCCAAGTAAGCATTTTTTAACATGCATGTCTTTAAATGTTAAATCCTTTTAAAATATTCATTTTTGTGTTCTTTTTCCCTTTTATGCATAAGAGAGAGATTATTGCGAGTTCCATCAGTGTTTGTGTGAGTTGTGACTGCTATTTTATGTGTAACAGTGATCCAACACGACGGCCGGATTTTTCCATGATAATTGAAACCTTAAAGCCACTAGCAAAATCGCCACTACCAAATCCCGTCCATCACACTGCCTCATGATTTACTTTCAAATGAAACTTCCTCCTTTCTTCCTCAATGGTTGTTCTCATACACAATTAAACTGGTGTTTGATGCTATGGTAATAATTCATGCTACGATTCTCCATGAATTCGTCTTGGGCACTTTTAATGCAAGTGCCAATTTTCAGATTCCATGCTACTGGTTAGCCGAGCAATCTGGTATGCATTTAGCAGCAACGGTGATGTTGCTTGCCGCAGAGTCCGATTTCTTCCATGGTATGTTGCTCGTCGGCAGAGGCTCTGAGTCTCAGATGGCAGAATGGCAGGAAATTTAAATGATATTTGTTTCGAACTGCTTCAACTAATCTGTGATCTTAGCTTGCTGATGGATCTAAGCTGGTAATAGCCAGCGAGATGAATTCTGGTTTAAAAAATTATTAAGTTTCTTAGTAATATGCTGAAGTAGAGCATAATCTACTGTTGTATTTAGCAAGCCATTTTCTTATTCGGGAGATGGGTTGCAGTCACCTTTGCCCTGTGCGGTATCAAATGTTTTTTAGCCTGTTAAGATGTATGTTTTTTTTTGCAGGCCGAAATGTTTTGAGCATGGGCAATGTTGTAATTGAGAAAGCTAGATCAGCTAGGTGAATTATATGTTTTGAAAATCTTGCTCAGTTCTATGAATTGCTGAACGAATGGAGTTTTCTTTTGGATGCAAATGCAGTTGCATATAATAAATTTCTTTTTGTTCAAAGGATTAAAGTAACAGTTTAAACATTCTGTACTGAATTTTGAGCAAGAAGGGTGCACCATCTTATCACAAGTCCTCTTATGGCAACTCCGCCTCTTTTCAGCATTGTGCTATATTTTTCCCAATAATACGAATGACTTACCACCCTAGGATTTTATTTACATCTTGCAACTGAATCTGAAATTGAAATTTCTTACTTGGGTCTACTGAGATCAATTGAAATTTCTTAATTAGGTCTACTGAGATCTGTGAAATTTCTTACTTCGGTCTACTGAGATCAATTGAAATTTCTTAATTGGGTCTACTTAGATCCTGTGATCTATCCGATAAGTTTCAGAATTCAGATTTCTCTTTACAGATTTTTTTTTTAAAAAAATTTATTGCTCAGTGCTACTCAATGGAATTGAATGTTGATCCTAGGATTTTCTTTATACAGAATTTTTTAAAACAAATTTATAGCTCAGTGCTACTTAATGGAATCAAACGCGTGATCCTAGGGTTTTATTTATAGCTTGCAATTGAATCTGAAATTGAAATTTCTTAATTAGGTCTACTGAGATTAATTTAAATTTCTTAAATAGGTTTACTGAAATCCTTTGATCTATCAGATGAGTTTTAAAATTCCTTTTACAGAATTAAAAAAAAAAATTTATAGCGTAGTAGTGTTACCCAGGAATTATCAAGGTACGATTCTTCCAACTTTTAACAAAATTACAAATTACCATTAAAAAAAATATTTTACATCGCATGCACAATCTCAATATTGTCAATGAAGCTTTTCAAGAAATTAAATTTTCTTTCAAACTTTTGATAAATTAAAAATTAGTAACAATCATATGCACCTTTTGGGGTCCATATGCATGGCATTTTTGTTCCGAAATAACTAACTTTTGATGTTTTTTTGGTAGATTTGATTTTTTTTTAACAAATCTTATATTTTTTCAATGGATCCAATGTTTCTCCTGTGAATTATTTCTCCAGCAAATTTAATGTTTTTCAAGAGATTTGATTTTTTCTTCAGTCTCTAGAATTTTCTTAGAAGGAATTCTATATTACTCTCAACTTCTTCAACCAATGTCAAAATATCTTTTTTTTATGGATGTAGAATGTTTTGTTGATTCTCAGAAAAAAGTTGTGACTTCTTCTAGTAATGTTGATGTAACTAAGATACCTGATTTTGTTCTTCGTGGAGATGTATATGAGTCACTAGTTATTGATCTTTTATCACAAGATGTGTTCATTCAAATTTTAGGTTACATGCCACATGATCAAAGTTTCATTTCACAATTGATGAGCAACTACGTATCCCAACACTCTACCATACAAGTCACAAGTGCACACACGCGACCAGATCATAATTCGTGGATGGCCAATGTAAGTATGCTAGAAGTAATGATCGGTTCATGATCGTTGTCTTTCCACTTCAAGTTAGTGAAGTGCAAGTGTATGGATTAACTCTAAGTGAGGCATATGATATTTTGATGTTGATGGTTCATGTTACTCCTGAGTGCAAACATAATGAAAGTGAGAATAAAATCTAAAGTCCAAGTGATAATAGAAACGTGATTCTATTCTATCCTATGGTGATGAGCAACTATTCCTGTATTGTCATACATGTCTTGGGCTCATGTAACCGTTACTAGGTTATTAAGTGTTGTGCTATTGGCAAACCAAGCAATAACAAAAGGAGGAGATAGTTCTTTCCAAAATTAAGAGGTATACTCACACTTTGACACAACTACTTATGTGCACGACTACTTGACTTTGAATGTCACATTGTGGTGTGTTACAAAATTATCATGCATAGCATGATGGACACACTTGACAATAAATAAAACAAAACAAAATGAAAGAGCTCAATGCAACCTTTAAGTTCTTGGTGTTCGTAGCTTCTGTATCGACTTCTTTCCTTTGTCATTGGGCTTCTAAAACTAGGAATAGTTGAGGAGTGCCTAGAGCTTTTCTTCATTTGATCTAGGGTCATGTATCGTCCATGTGAATTTTGCAATGTTTGATGACATTGGTACTTCCCATTGATGAAGTGTCATTAAGTCATGCATCGACTGGGTCGCGTCAACGCGGGCCCGTCGACGTAAACTTGGGCCCGTCGACGTAGCCTTCCTACGTCGATGTGGCCCCGTTTACGTAGCCGCCTATCTCGGCCTATAAATAAGAGGGCCTTCCGCCTCATTTAGGCATCTTTCAGTTAGTTGTAGCGAAGCTCTTGCAGTTTGTTCCCACAAGAGATAGAATATTTTCCAAGTGCCCGTAGTAGGTGTAAGAAAAGTGATCGGCTCTTTATACAAGTGTTGATGTATCTGAGCACATTGGCGTGACGACAATAAAGACGAACTATTCAAGCATTCCTTGCAGCATTTAGACTTAGTTATTTTATGCATTTAATAGTTTAATATATTTATGTTGTATTAGTTACTTGTTAATTACTTAAGTTTTTGTTACTATAATTTCAATCGCTATTATTCATTCGTAGCTCGTTAAGGCCATAAGTACGACCATCTCGAACGTAAATCAAACACTTGGTAAGCCTAGTGACGCTTAACGTCTGGTAACCCAGGAGTGTTAAGAGATGCTCAGAATGTGCTCGGAAGATGAGATCAGATACTTATGCTAGGAATAGTTAAAGTATAAGCTAGGATAATTATAGATTAGATAATAGTTTATTTCTTAATCTTCATACCTTAATTAGCTGCCAAAAGATATGCAAACAGATATAAAAATCATTAGCCTTAATCTCACTTAACCATCGTAATCAGAACTTCACAAGTGAGATTAGGAGGACAACGACTGTTCTAACCCAGGGTTTCACTAGTTAGGGTCTAGTGTATGTCAAGTGCTTACAGTCTACAGAATTCGACCGAGTCGCATGTGAACGCTTGTGATTCGCATGGTTGGGCGTAGGGGTACCTAGCCGCTCATCATTGGCGCCGTTGTCGAGGACTGTTAAGTCTTACATGTGTCATCTAACCTTACTGAAATTATCATTCAAGTTGTTGGAATAGACCCAGGATAGAAATATTTACGCATGCTAGGCGGATTAAAGTTAGTAGTAAGGTACATCGATTACATGGACCATCTAACGTCCAATACGTCTTCTTGCAGGAGGGAGATATCCACCCCACTGGTGCCATAGGAGTGCCGGGTGATGTACAAGCATCCCGATGAGTACGTCCCTGATTTCACATTCATCCTACATCAAGATGAGCATCTACGATGGCGGGGCATGGAGAATAATATTGTACACCCTCCCGACCGATCGGCTCCTGTGATGCTATTTCACAATCTTGGCAGATTGGGCATCCAGGACCTTGGAGCAGAGTATGTCATGGAGGACCATGACTACCGAGACTATCGTCCCACTAAGGCTCAACGAGCAAGAGATCAGCAGCAAGTGGACAGATATGAACAGCTGAAGGGGAAATAATTCAGTAACCCCTTATTTTTGCAAGGGCTACTAGACGATGGGGATCCCATCTTTCATGACACCCATTCAACCAAACTTCCACTGGGGTAGTAGGTCCTCCAATCCATGATTCATTCCAAGCACCTAGGTGGCCAAGATTCCCAAGGGGATGAAGAGTCACATAGCAAAGATGAACGGGACGATCAGGACAGTCATCAGGGTAGAGGGAGAGATCCCTCTCCTTCTTCTCCATCCTCTTGCTCTCCTTCTCCTTCATCCATCTCAGGCTCTGATCATAACTGAGGTAGGAGGAAGCGAAAGGATGGGGGAAAAAAGGATCGGAAGGAGCAACATAAGGAGATGTGCGAACCATCGCATGATGCTCGCCGGCATGAAAGGAGGGATAGCCGGAATCGTCACAGACATCATGGTTCCCAGTAGGACTATGGTTTAGATGAGCCATTGTTGGCTACCCGGAGTATGCTCCAGATCTCTGAGGTAGTTCAAATCCCTAGTAGGCACACGAAGGATAGCTGGATCAAGCGCGTTGATATGAACAACATCCCCAGATTTGAAGGGGGATACAACTGTGATCCACAGACTCACCTGCAGGCGTTCCATGATGCTTGCACCCTGCAAAACATTGACAATGATTGGCAGAAGCTGAAGCTATTCCCTTGCACACTCATCAAAGAAGCTGAAAGCTAGTACCGATCCTTGGAGCCAGAATCGATCAGAAGATGGAGTACGATGCTTGAAATTTTCAATGACAAATATCAAACGTACTCCAAAGTGGCGAATTTGAGACAGCAGATCCAAGGTTGGAAACAAGGAAATCATGAACCCTTGGATGCCACCATGAGCAGGTACTACTCGTTATTGCATCAGTGCCCTGGTCATGGTTACTCTCAAAGGGCATAGCTTCACCACATCATTGATGGGCTCCGTTTTGAAACATGAAAGACCCTTGGCGTATACGCCTAGGGGGGACTATCAGAGCTAAGGGTCCATCAATTGCAACGCCTCATTGAACAGGTGGCCAAGGAGGAAGGGGAACTTAGGAAAAAGGAGAGTGCAGAAGAATTCAACCGGGACCCTTCCCTCAAAAAAAGGGAAGTCTGTTTTTGTGATGAGGAGGAAGAATCATCGCTGGAAGCAGTGGTAAACCGAAAGACCTTGCCGTTACAAAAGTTCACATCTAAAATTTCGGCAAAGGTGGATTAGATGTGGGACTCTTTGGACAAAAGGGTCCAAAGCGTGCTGAAAATTACAGAGGAGTCCATAGCACAAGGTAATAACCGCAATTGACACAGGAAGAAGGAAGTTCAACTTGCCCAATATAAGGGAAAGGGCAAGGTTACTGTAGCAGAGTAGGTTGCAGACTCTGACACTGAGGAGGAAGATGAATGTGGCATATGCCAATATGAACATCCTAAGGGATGTTGTCCTGTGGTGTCACATATTCAAGAGTCTGGGGTGTATGCATTGAACCCTCACTTGGCACAACGACAAACACCTCGAAGGTTGCCTTATCCACAAGGCAATTCTAGGTAGTTCCATCAGCAGTAGCAAGTATACTATCCAAGTGGAGTGCCACCGCAATCGTATGAATACTTCCAACAGTGGCAACACCCACAAACAGGGGGATGCCACCTCCTAGGCCGCAATACCCTTACAAATAGCCAGATCCCTATGGGTACTATGTTCAGCAATCGGTCTCTCCAAGGGACTCTTCCGGCCATGCGGCCTTTTAAAGTCATTACCACCCCCTGGAGTATTTTCGCCCTCAATCTCCATCACCCCAGGGGGGAAAACCCACATCTCTTCTATCCTCCATCACCTTCTCTTACCACTCCTCCACCACATCCCACTCAGCTGCCACCTGCTCCATCATGCAGGGAGAGATACCCCCACAGCCACAACAATGTAACATTGTGAGGGCCGTCAACATACGACCAGCTCCCCAGCCGTGTGGACCGGAAGTTAAGCCACAGAAATGTCCCTTCTTTCGACCCAATCATGCATGCACACCCTTGTCCCCACCAGTGGTTGGTGCCTCCGAACCTTTGAATGCCTCCATTAGCCCACCGTCGAAGCAGTCTCCAAGCCAACAATAACACTCCAACGTCCAGACGGTCATGCTCATGCATGCTGTGATCGACTGGATCAAGGTAGGTTACCTTCCCCAGAAATTAACTGATCCAAGAAGCCCCCTCATCTATCTTTAGGTGGCAAGGAATGAGCCATGCATAGCTCTTCTGGACTCGGGGTCAAGGATCAGTTTGATATCTCATGATATGTACAAGAATTGGAACTTTCCCCCGCTAAAGAAGAGCAACATCTGGCTCGAATTGGCAGACCAGTCCATCATTGTTCCCTTGGGAGTGATGGAGGACATTGTGACCACTGTTTGCGGGTGGTCCTATCTTACTGATTTCCTTGTCATCAGTGTAGAGAATTGCAGGGGGGACTTCCCAATCATAATGGGAAGAGCCTGGATGAGCACGGTGGATGCAACACTAGGCCTCCGAAATCTTTCCCTTGAAATTTCAAAGGAAAAATATTTTTGGAAAGATCGAGAAGAAGTATGTTCCATGCATCACGTATAGTGACTCAGGGTGCAACTGTGTGCAGCAGTTATGGTCTGTTAAGTGGACATCCATCCCAGCATGCAGTCGGTGTACTAAAGAATCACCAGTTTCACAGTGCTTGTACGCAGCAGCCACAAAATAAGAGGGCACCCAGTGGTTGACAGCTAACCCTGCTAGCAGCACAATGTGCATGGAACCATCCGAGGGGCTTGTACGAGCCTATGTAGAATGCATGGATGAAATGGAAGAGGTTCATCAACGGGCCCCAACTGTCAATGATCATGGTCAATGGGGAAATTTACACATCCCTAAGAGCTTCAAACATGTGCCCTTCGAACTCCACCCTTTCCATGGGCCCCGCCTAACTAGGGATGCCGCCCCATCATCACCAGGCCAACCTCGCTCCATTTTTCATGTCTCCCCCTTTCCACCCAGTCATGGGGGAGACCATCATCCCTGCTAACATATTCCACTACACCCCTCACCATTTTGCCATTTTTGTTTTACACTTTTTTATTTTTCACCATCGTTTATACATTTGCAAGTTCTTTGTACATTTTTTCCTTTCTTTACTTATTTTTTTCATTTCTTTGTGGATGTTTTATTTTTCGCGTAATTGCTAATTCGTCGTCTTGTTATCTTCAGATGTCTGGCGTGGATGGTTTTCGTTGCGATGGATAATGTGTACTCATCCACCTAGTTGTCTAGTTTCCGTCCTCGCATGGTTCTTTTCTGGACTTTACGTCTACTTTTCGCTCATAAAATTGACAGAGTTCATGTCATCCACCCATTCACCCACTCCATGGTTTTCCTTCTGTTGAGCACATGCAACCCCTTACCTTAACAACATTTTAATTAATGTGTGACTTGTGTGGTTCTCGACTAGGGGATGACCCAATGGTGTGAATCAGGTGTGACTTCAAGGGGAATGCAATCTTCGTTGTTCTGTTTTGCCCCCTGAGGTTGTTGGTATGTCCTTACGGATTTCCTACCGCTCCACGTCCTTCTTTCCATGGAAGCTTCTGGGCAGCTCGACCTTGCATGGTGTGGTCCTCATTGAAAATTTCAAAAAAAAAATGAGGATTCAAAGCCCAACCCTTGGTTGGATGCATGCAAACTTGCATGGGTCTTTGCATGGTGTGGTTCCCCTGAAAAGGAAAAACAATAAATCAAATCACTTTGTGGGAATTCAAAGCACACCCCTTAGACCGCCTCTAATGAGCCATCGTGCTAGTTATGGGACTTCCTTGGTCCCCTCTAACTTCGTCCCATTTTACTTCCTTCCTCTCACGTTTTTCGGAGTGGTGGTTCTCTGTGAGGTCATTCTTGCTTCCTTGGGGGATGGCTGGGACTTCGTCTATTGCTGCGATGTCATTGAATGTAGATGGTCTTGGGTTTGAACTTCAGAACGGTTCTACCGGGTCACTTAACCCCATCTCCACATGGGGTTTCCTATGGCTAACGATTAGACTACCATTCTCTCATCTCTCTCTTCATCCAGTTCTCTCCGCCACTCACCTCACTACTTGTTTTATGTCGTGAAGGTTTGTTGCGATTTTTGTGGGTTTCCATGCCTTGGCGGAATCTTTTGGGTAGGAGTCTTACCTAGCAAACACCATTTCTTAGCCCCGGGGCCCATGGACCCCGATGTTGAGGGCTATGCAGGGGCTAGTAAGGCTATGGCTTGCTCTGGGGAGGACCCACCTGCATCTCCTTGGTTCCACTTGTTAAGTCTCCCATCCTTTGGATTTCGTGGTTGACTAGTTTTCAAGTCCCATTGCTCGCTTTATTCCCTGCAGAGTTCTTTTTGAGTCCAGTTCTCCTATTTTTGAGCTTAATTACCTTCCTCATGTCCTCAGCCATGTCTGGGCCTCTCACGCGCTTCAACCGCCTCAATTTGGTGTTTCAAATTCATCATTTCAGGCTTTATATGGGTTGGTCAACGTTGGTCAACGAGTGAGCACCCCTGCGTCGACGGGGCCCCATCGATGTAGTGACTACATATACGTGGCCCCGTCGATGTAGCGCCTAACCCCTATATATACCCCATCGCACTTTGCCATTTTTCATCATTTGGAGCCCAAATTGAGAGGATTTTTTGTCGTTTTTTCTGCCTAACCTTTCCCAACGCACCTACATTCCACCGTGAGTCTGCATCAACCGAATCCTTTCCCTTTTCCACACCTAGAGGTATGCTCTCAGTTGTGGGGGGGATGTGCCTATGTGTAATTAATTAATTAATTAATTAATTGGTTAATTACGAAAACTTTGGCCCTAACCCATAGATTAACACTCCGGAAGACTTAACGATGTGCCTATGCCAAAAACATAACTTGGTCAAACTGAGAAGGTATATATAGACCATCTTAAGCTACTTATGAACGATCTAACGTGCGGTTATGTTTGATTGCAGATGGCACCCAAGGGATGAAGGACCGTCACAACCAAGGGACAAGTGCCCAGGCACAGGAAGGGGACAAGGTGTGCAACCGCCAAAGCATGTGCAGGGCTCTCATGCAACAGGGCCCTTCCACGAAAGACCTGACGTGGAATCTGTTCATCAGATTCTCGAAGAGGAGATTCCTGGTGAGCATTCGCTTGGGGATGAGACCCCTTGGATAGCACCATGGCTTGAGGTCACCCTAACCCAAGCCTGCCTTGATGCTATCACGCCACAAGAGATGCAACGGACGATCCTCCAAAAGCTAAATTTTGGACCATTCCTCGAGAATGCATTAGAAGACGTGAGGCTCCAACTGCAAAATTCTCCGATGTGGCCAATCATCACAACTAGTGGTGAATGGTACTTAGGAGAAACTTATCTCTTCTGGACAAATTGGCAACTAGGGTCTAGAGTAAGAATCAAAGACATTTATGTCTCTTACTCTTTGAAGGTGATAGCGCAGGCTCTGGGGTTGCCTGAAACTGGGGCAAATGTGGTAGAAATTCCAAAATAGGCCGATCCAGAGGTAAAGGAACAATGGACCTGACGGTGCTATGGGGTAGAGCACAAGGAATTCGGCTCCCTAACCACGGCAGAGAGTGTGTACTCCAAAATTGCATCTTACCACCTAAACCCAACGGTAAGACCCAACAAAATCATAGCCTTCTCCACTTGTGCGTGTGTCACCTTGAGTGGAAAATTTCCCATGAGTCTTCCACAGCTGTTGTTTCTGGAGATTGAAAAAAGGTTCATTGAGAACGAACATGGAAGAGGAGCTCTCCCATTTCCCTGCCTAATTTGAAAATTGTGCAAACGGGCAAGGATAGCACGATATTCCAATGATGTAATCCAGCATGCCTCAATTGCCTCGTGGCGAGAGATGATGAAAGAAAAATCTCCTGCCACCACACAGACAGAGGAAGAGCAACAAACACCTCTACCACCTGCACAAACAACACAACCAAGCTTGCAAAACATAGCAAAATACATCCACGAGATCCGAGAAACGCTCTTGAGCTAGCAAGAGCAATCCAGTAGGGCTGGTGGAGGAGAAGACCCTTCGGTCTATCACCCTGCCAGGAGCCACCTGGAGAAAGTGGCTCAATTAGTTAGCTTTCTTGAAAGGGCAGGGCTGATATTCTCCGTCACCTGAGCACAAGTTCCAACCAGAATAGATCCAAGCATATGAGATGTATCGACATCAACGCAACAGTTGTTCCCTGAAATTTTAGGGAATGCTACTACCTTCTTGGTCTGCTTGGAAAATGGTGAAGGGGCGACGGTCCTGATGATGCAGCACCAGGGACAAGAAGTTGCGGCCGAAGTGATTGCTAACACAATCGCTATGGCTCTCAATGCATCGGAAACACCTGTACCAAACATTCATGGACTGCAAGATGTACAAGTGTCTACTGGAACTTCACATAGCTAGATTGATGCAGACCAACATGAAGAGCTATTGGACCGATTGGTGGGAACTAGGCAACCACTTTCAAATATCTTCAACATTCCGGATAACATTACTGGAACCCAATCGGAGCTACTCTCGGCAAGGGGTAAGAGCCTGGATTTGGAAGGGCAACTTGAAGCTGCTCAAGTAGCTTGTCAGTGCTTGGCAACTGAGGTAGCCCAATTAAGAGCCCAGCTTGCCGATCCAGCCATCCTTAACCGCGAAATCACCAAAGATGAAGCTTTTCAATAGCTTCAGCTTCAACTTCAAGTTGTTGAGGATGTGCGGGAGACAACGATCCTCGACAAGTCCATAGCAGACACTCAAGCGTATCACTTAGAGAAGGACTTGACGGAGGTTCGGGAGGAGAACGCATGGCTAACTGCAGAGGTTCATTGCTTGCGTAATGTTGGTGCAGAGAACGAACACATGAAAACTTTCATCCACCAACAGCAGGAGGAGCTAGCCAGGGTGAATGCTGACATAAGAAGGTTGGCTACTGAAAATTGAAATCTGTCAATGGAGGAGGTTCGGGCATTACGACAGAAGTCTGCAATTGAAAATGCCGCTTGGAAGAACAAGGCCCTGAAATTTGAAAAATTCAAAAATCAGTACAGGGACCAAGTGGGATTGCAGAAGGAGGTAAATGAGAAGCACATTCAAGTTGCCAAAGCCAAGATGAACTAGGTGCTCCAGCAGCTCCGAGAAGGAGGCGATGTATGGCATTCTATCTTCGATGGGTTGAATGCCTATAACAAAGCGAAAATCCACCTAAAGGAGCTGCAAATTGAGGAGATGACAGAATACATGGAGTAGGCCAACCTTCGATATGCAAACCTAGCTATGCTCATAGTTGGGAGACCGCGGTCAGAGTTAGAAAAGCAAGTGGCCGCCTCGTATTCCCTATACGAGGGAGAGTTCCAAGTGCACAAGGCAAAAAAACAAAAGCTGGCAACAGCAAACACAGAACTCAAGGTCATCCACCCAAGCTTTGAAGGATAACGTACAGTCACGAAGGACCTAGCCCGAAGAATGAATGACTACCAGCAGCTGCAAGCATCAATCCGAATGTTCGACATTGAACGTAAGTAGTTCACAGCCTGGTTTGTCAACTTAAAAGAAGTCTTTTTGGCTCTGCCATGCCCTTGGGAAGTTCCAGTTCCAGCACACATTGGAGAAGCTGCCTGGACCGTGAATAACCCCAGAAGCAAAGAAGAAAAGATGAGGGCTCTCTTGGAGGCTTTCCAACTACCTCTAGAAGTTGTAGCTACCGCAAGGCAACCGTCATTCGTGCAGCCACCAACGCATGGGCCAGAGGCTGAAGAAGGTTCGTCAGAACCACCACCCCTAGGGATAGTGTGATCTTCTCTAGCAATTTTGTGCATCATCCTACACAATAGAGGCTCCAAGACCAGCGAGGTGTTCAATTTTGTCTCTAAACACCGCCATTTTTGTAATTTGTCCTCCTTTGTAACTTGGGCACTTGGTCAAATTCATGTTGTGTCATGTGTGTGTCATGTATGTGTTTTAGTTATGTGTGTTGTAAATAAGAATCCATACCTTCCAAATTGTAAAGTAACTCGAGGATGAGTTTTTGCTCAGTTGTGGGGGTATGATGAAGTGTCATTAAGTCATGCATCGCCTAGGCTGCGTATATGCGGCCGCATCAACGCGGGCCCGTCGATGTAGCCTTCCTACATTGACGTGGCCCTGTTTACGCAGCTACCTATCTCAACCTATAAATAAGAGGGCCTTCCGCCTCATTTAGGCATCTTTCAGTTAGTTGTAGCAAAGCTCTNGTTTATGCTTTATTAGTTACTTGTTAATTACTTAAGTTTTCGTTATTATAATTTCAATCGCTATTGTTCATTCGTAGTTCGTTAAGGCCATAAGTATGACCATCTCGAACGTGAATCAAACACTTGGTAAGCCTAGTGACGCTTAACATCTGGTAACCCAGGAGTGTTAAGAGATTCTCAAAATGTGCTCAAAAGATGGGATTGGATACTTATGCTAGGAATAGTTAAAGTATAATTTAGGATAATTATAGATTAGATAATAATTTATTTCTTAATCTTCATACCTTAATTAGCCACCAAAAGATATGAAAAAAGATATAAAAATCATTAACCTTAATCTCACTTAACCATCGTAATCAGAACTTCACAAGTGAGATTAGGAGGACAACGACTGTTCTAACCCAGGGTTTCACTAGTTAGGGTCTAGTGTATGTCAAGTGCTTACAGTCTACGGAATTTGACTGAGTCGCGTGTGAACACCCATGATTCGCATGGTTGGACGTAGGGGTACCTAGCCGCTCATCATCCATGGACATGGAAATTAAGGAAACATCTTGTTGGCTTTCACATACTAATCCACAAACTGTCTTCTCTCTTTCTCAAATGCCCTGGACATCTTTCTTAATTCTTGGTAATTAGCCATTCTACAGGCCAGGTTTGCTGCTACATCTTTCTGATCTTGGTAGTTGGCTTTTACTATTTTGAGTTTAGAGTTTGTAACATGCAATTTATATCGGGCATCTTTTCTGTTTGCAAACTCCTTCTTATACAATGCATATATGACAGCTACTTGTTGCTCCAACTCATTTCTTGGTCTACCTACTATTAACATGGCTAGATTAGCATATCAGAGGTTTGCTAACCTCATGTACTCCATGTGATCCTTAACTTGCATGTCTTTATTCTTTACTTCAGCTTGGTGGGCATGGGTTGTGCTATCTAGAATCGGCTGTCAATCAAGTGTTTGTTCTATGATTGAATTGATCTTGGCTTTGGCCATCTGGATTTCTTTTTTGTTGATTTGCTTATACATGCCAACCTAGTCTCTTAAGTGTCCCTTGAGCCATTCATGTTTCTTGGCCTTATTTGGCCACACACTAATCTCAGTTGTTGATTTTTGTCTAATGGTGTGAACTTCTTCCATTGATAAGTGATGAATCATCATTGTGTTGCATTGGCGGGCCTCCATTGACGTGGTCTCATTAACAGGGCCACATCAACATGACCTCATCTATGTGGTGTTGCCCCATTGATGGGAACATGTCGACATAGCATTTGCTGCATCTATGGGGCCTTGTCGACGTAGCTCTTGAATAAAGGCTATAAATACATGCTCATCAACCATGTTTATGGATGTCTTATGATAGTTGTAGCAGAGCTCTTGTAGCTTTTCCATTTGAGAGATAGAATATTTCTTTGAGTGCTCACAGGAGTTAAAAAGTGTACAAATCTTTATTCAAGTACTGTTGTACCTAAACACACCAGTGTGAATGACAATAAAGATTAGCCTTTTGATCAAAACATGCAGCACTTGGATTAGATTAATAATTCATTTATGCATTTATTGTTTTCATTAATTATGTAATTAATTAAGCTAAATAGATTAAACACATAAGTATGACCACTTCGAGCGTAAACACTTATTTGCTTGGTAATTTTAGCAGCATTATTGCTTGGTTCACCTAGTAGCATAGTGCTTGGTAACCCCAATAGTATATATGTGGGTTTAAGACATGTATGGAAAGTGGGACTAGATGCTTATGTTAGGACTACTTAGAGATTAGTTAATTATTTAAATTAAATTAGATATTAAATTACATCATTTCTCTATTTTAAGCACTAGGAGCATAAAAAATAAAATAATAAAAATCATATGCCTTGATTACACTTAATCATACCTTTGTGCATCACAAGTGTAATTGAGAAGACAATGAATGATTATTAGGGCTAAGTTCACTTCCTAGAAGACTAGTGTACCAGAAGACATAGAGTCCATGGAATTCAACTAGATCACATGTGAACACTTCATGATTCATATGGTTGGATGTAGGGGTACCTCTCACCGTTCATCATTGGTGCAATTACTAGGGATTCTTTTTGTTTGAAACGTGCGCTATCTAGGTGTAGTGAACATTATTAACATAGTTGGATGAATCGTAAGGTCAAAATCATTCTCAAATAATATAATCATGTAAGCACACTGATATTTTATTTGTATTGTAAAATGTCTTCTCCTCACAAACATGATGATACTAAACTACCAGTGCCTTAAGAATGCAAGGTGGTATATACTCATCCAGATGAGTGTGTGCCTAATTTCACCTTTATCATGCATCAGGATGAACAATTGTGATGGCGTGATATGGAAGGTAACATTGTAATGCCTCTCGATTGATCTATGCACATGATGCTACTTCAAACTCTTAAGAAGTTGGGCATCCAAAATCTTCAAGAGGAGTACGTTGTGCATGATTACGACTACTAGGATTATTGTCCCACTAAAACAAAATCTAGGAGAGATCGACACTAGGAGAAGCATCATGAGTTTGTGAAGGGGAAATGGTTCACCAATCCCTTGTTCCTACTTAACCAAGACAACAATGAGGACCCTCCCTCTAGGGGCTCTCAACATGAAAATTCTCCAACCCTTGTTACTGGTGATGGGGGTGCAACCTTGAATTTGTAGTCCACTATCAACAATCCAAGTTCAAATAAAGATGGTAGTCAAGGTAGGGGCTTGGATAAGCGTCAAGATGATAAGAAAACTGATGAACGTGGCCATGAAAACTGAAGGGGAGTTGGTAGATAACATGGTGGTGGTGGTCCTCCTCCTTCTTCACCCTCTTCATCTACATCTTCTTCTTCCTCTTCTAGTTTTGAAAAACATCGTAGAAGGAACAACCGTGATAGAGGTGAATAGCGGGGCAATAATGATGATTGCCAGGCCCATAATGAATGAAGGGGTAATAGAGAACATCATTGGCAACAACGAAATAATGATGATGATGATGAGCCTTTGTTAGCAACTCAAAGCATGCTAAATATTGCAGAGGCTATAAAAATTTCAACTAGGCATGTGAAAGATAGTCGAATTAGATGACTTGATATGAATAATATTTCTAGATTTGAGGGGGGATATAATTCTGATCAATAGACACATCTTCAAGATTTTCATGATGCTTGTGCCTTACAAAATATTGAAAACGATTGGTAGAAATTAAAGCTATTTCCTAGGACACTCATTAAGGAAGCAGAAATTAGTATCGATCCTTAGTGCCAGAATCTATTCACTAGTGAAGTACAATGCTTAAACTATTTAATGATAAGTATTAGATGTACTCTAGAGTGTCTAATCTGAGAAGGCAAATCCAAGGATGGAAGTAAGGAAACCATGAACCCTTGGATGCCACCATGGGCAAATACTATTCTTTTACACATAGATGCCCTAGCCATTGTTATTCTCAATGAGAACAACTTTGCCATATCATAGATGGACCTAGATCAAAAATAAGAAGAATTCTTGGGGTCTATGCCCAAGGGAGTGTATCAGAACTCAGAGCCCATTAGATTCAAAGGCTAATTGAGTAGGTGGAAAAAGAAAAAGTGTTGAGGAAACATGAAAGTATAGTGAAATTTAATAAGGATCCCTTCATCAAAAAAAGGGAAGTCCAATTTTGTGACAATGAAGAAGAATCACCACTTAATGAGGTGGTAAATAGAAAGACCTTGCTGATCCAAAAATTTATGTTTGAAATTTTGGCTAAGGTGGATAAAATGTGGGATATATTGAATGAAAAATTCTAAATTGCTCTAAAAATTGTTGAAGAATCAAGAAAGCAGAGTAGTGATCGCAATTGCAGGAGGTGAAAAGAAATTAAATGTGCCTACTAAAGGGGTAAGGGCAAAATTGTTGTAGTAGATAAAGTTTGGGAAACTGAGTCAAATGATGATGGTGGATGTGACATTTGCCAATACAAACATCCTAAGGGATGTTGCCTCATTGTGTCACACTTACAAGAATCTAGGGTGTATGCTCTAAATCCATGACTAGCAAGGAGGCAAGCACCTAGAAGGTTGCCTTATCCTCAAGCCAATTCCAGTATTTCCATCAGCAACAACAATATTATCCAAGTGGAGCACCACTGCAACCATACAAGCAATATCAATAGTGGCACCAACCATAGTCATGGGGGATGCCACCACCAAGGCAATAGTACCCTTACCTAACCAAATCCATATGGGTATTACATTCAGCAACCCCTTATCTCCACATGACTCTTTCAATCACATTTCTCTTTTCCAACATCACTACCATCCTCTTGAATACTACAAAGCTCATTCTCCACATTCTAGGAGGGATCCCACATTTTATCCTTATCCTCCTCTTGTTTCTACATCTATTCCTCCATCTTCAACACAACTACCGCTTGCTTCATCCATGTAGGGTGAACTTCTAGCCTAACCACAATAACAAAATGTTGTGGGGGTTTTCAATCTACAAACAGTTCATCAACCGAGGGTTTCAAAACCTCATGCTCGTAAAAGGCCATTCTTTCAACCCAACAGTCCTACTAAGCCCTCACAGACTCAAGTAGCTAATCACCCTACTCCTACTTCATCCTCTGCAAATCGGGTCCCCTTCAAACCAAATGCCACCCGAAATCCATACTATCATGCTTACTCATGCTATTTTTGATTGGATCCAAGCTAGCAACCTTCCCAAGAAATTAGTTGATCCTGGGAGTCCTCTTATCTATTTACAAATTACTAGGAATGAACTGTGTAAGGCTTTTCTTGATTTAGGTACCGATGTGAACTTGATTTTTCATGAGATGTATACTACTTAGAACATGCCACCTCTTAAGAAGAGCAATACCAGATTGAAATTGGTAGACTAGTTCATCATTGTTTCATTAGGATTGTTTGAAGACATTGTGACCATTATCTATTGTTGGTCTTATCTTGTCGATTTCCTAGTAATCAAGGTTAAAAACTGCAATGGGTATTTCCCAATCATTATAGAAAGGGCATGGTTAAGCATTGTTAATGCAAGAATGAACATTAGAGATCTTTCTCTAGAGATATCAAAGGAAAATTCATTTGGAAATATCGAGAAGAGACAAGTTCCATGCATCACATATAATGATACAGGGTGTAATTGCATGCAAAAGCTCTAGTCCATGAAAAGAGCATCTAATTCTACATGCAAGTAGTGTGCACACGAAGCAGATATTCAAAGGTGTCTGTACATAGCATCTACAAAACACGATGACACCCAGTGGCTGACCACTAATTCTGATAGTAGCATAATGTGCATGGAACCTACTAAGAGCCTAACATGCACTTATGTCATAGGCATGGATGAACTATAACAAGTTCATCACCAACTCTTTGATGATGAAAACACTGATACCAATTGGGGAGAGTTGGAGATCCCTAAGAATTTTAAATAAGAGCCCCTAGAGTTCAATACTATACTTACTAGCCTAGAATATGCATTGTTGAAAAATGGCAAGCTGGTCATACTTAATGCCAAACTTGCTCCTAATCAAAAAGTAAAACTGTTGAAAGTGGTCAATAAATTGCCAATAACCTTTGCTTAGTCATATCCTAAACTCACTAGAATTGATCCATGGATATTCCAGCATCACATTTACACTGATCCATCCATGAAGCCAAGAAGGCAACCACAATGACGGTTGAGTCCAAAATTGAAGCAAATTGTTAAAAAAGAGATTGAGAAACTCCTTAAGGTAGGCTTCATCTACCCCATTGCAAATAGTAAGTGGGTCAGCCCACTCATGATAGTGCTAAAGAGAGATGGCAAATGGTGGGTTTGTATCGACTTCAAGCTATTAAACATGACAACATTTAAAGATAATTTTTCGTTGCCATTCGTTGATCAAGTGTTGGGCATCATATTTGGGCATTGCTATTATAGTTTTCTAGATGGTTATAGTAGCTATAACCAAATCTAGATTGCATCAAAAGATCAGGCCAAAACAACATTCACAAGTCCCTAGGGGACCTTTGCATATCGTAAGATGTCTTTTGGTTTGTGTAATGTCCCTGTCACTTTTCAACGCCTAGTCTTAATTATCTTTTAGCAATAAATAGGTAGTAGAGTGGAAGTCTTCATGGATGACTTCTCTACTTATGGCACTACATTCGAGTAAGCCTTGGACTACCTTGAGTAAGTACTAAAAATATGTGTGAAGACAAATTTGCAGCTCAATTAGCAAAAGAGCCATCTCATGGTCCAAGAGAGCATTGTATTGGGGCATCTAATTTCATAGGAAGGGATTGAGGTAGACCTCGAAAAGATAAGGGTCATCCAAGAAATCACTTATCAACCATAAACTATCAAAGATGTTCATTCATTCCTTAAACACATTGGTTACTATTGGTGATTCATAGAGAATTTCTCTAAGATTGTGAAACCATTGGTTGAGTTGACAAAGAAAGATGCTCCTTTCATCTAGACCAAGGAATGTGAAAACACATTCCAAAGCCTTAAGTAGAAGCTTGTAGAAACTCCAATTGTATGAGCACCTAACTGGTCTAGACCATTCCATATCATGATGAATGCATCTAATTATGCCTTAGGAGTTGTGCTTATGTAGTTGGACGATAAGAAACATTTATATTATATTCACTATGTAAGTCGAAGCATTGTCTGTGCACAACTAAATTACACCACCATGAAGAAAGAATTGATGGTAGTGGTGTATGCTTTAGAAAAGTTCAGGCATTATGTGCTTGTATATAAAGTATTTGTGAACATTGATCACAGTATAATTTGCTTCCTCATGAATAAGTCAATAGTGAACCCCCATGTTATACAGTGGTTGGTTATCTTACAAGAGTTTGATAATGTGATCTTACAATGGTAAATCGAAAAGGAATTGAGAATGTGGTCACTGATCACTTATCTTAGTTATGATGGAATAAAAAAGAGGAGAGTCTACTCTCTGACTAATTTCCCGATGAGCTCCTCTTTGTCACTGTAATAAATGAACAAATGCCCACATAACCAAAATGGTATGATGGAATCCTCACTTATCTTCTCACTCAAGAGATGTCACAAGATCTGGACCACAAGAAGAAACAACAGTTTCTTCATTGTGCTAAGCACTTCATGGAAATCAATGGACACCTTTACAAGATGTGTGTCGATGGCCTAGTTTGTTGGTGTGTACCTAATGTGCATTATCTAGGATGCTCATGAGGTTCCTTGTGAGGGCCACTATGTTGGGAGACTTACAACCATAAAAATCCTGATGGCAAGATACTATTGGCCCATAATCTTTAGGGACACTCACCAATTTTTTTGATACTATGAATGTTGTCAATGAGATGGTGGAATGGCCACACAAATGGAGGATCCTCAACAGTGGATTCAACCATTAGAATCCTTTGAAATATGGGGCAAAGCTTTCATGGGTCCAATCACACCCATGTCCAATAGAAAGGTGTATATAATCATGGCTATTAACTACTATACCAAATGGGCAGAAGCAGTAACCGTCATTGACTGTACATCATCCATTGCTACTTGATTTGTATAACAAAATGTTGTGAACAGGTTTGGGGTGCCACATGCACTGATATGTAATAATAGAACCCATTTTACTAGTGCCACTTTTCAAAAACTCATACAACGCTTGGGGGTTGAACATAAATTAACAATACCCTATCACCCCCAAGCCAACGATCAAGCTGAGGTGACTAACAAAGATATTATAAAGACTCTAACAAGAACTATCATCAAATATAGGAGAGACTGGAGCACAAAACTCAACAATGTCCTTTGGGTCTACCACTCAACATGGAAACTCCCTATTTGCTACTCTCCCTATGAGTTAGTGTATGGAAAACTTCTAACACTTCCAATTCAATTCGAGCTCCATACACTCTCAACAGCTTGTAATCTGAATCTTGACCTAAGTCTAGCACAAAAAGAAAAACTAATCAACCTCACTGTGCTAGATGAAAATTGATTAGTAGCCCTATCTTTGAATGAAATGCAAAAGGCATTTAACAAGAAACATCATGATCTTAGAATATGGAAAGTAAAATTTCAACTAGGAGATAAGGTTCTCTATTGGAATCCCACACATGTATCTCAAAAAATCAAATTCCAAACATTGTGGGAGGGACCTTATATAATTGATGAAACCTTTCTTTCTGAGGTCATGATCATATACAAACTTGAGAGCCCAAACAAAAAGTAGTTGGGCAACGTCTAATAGATAAAGCCTTTCCACGAGCCAAAGTAGGCTAGTGCAACAAATAAATCAATGGATGAACAACCACGCTCAATTTTTCGAATCTCCTCCTTCCAAATTAATCATGGAGGAGATGGCCATCCATGTTAATCATATACATGGCTCCTTAGTTTTTCTTTTTTTTTTCTTTTTTTTTGTTTTACACATTTTTGTCTTTGCAATTTTTTTATTTTACACCTTTTTGATTTTTAAAGCTTTTTCATATTTTACATAATTTTTTATTTTACACCATCTTTAGTACATTTAAATATTTCTTGAATATTTTACACTTTCTTATATATTTTACTTTATTTTAGTGTTATTTTCTAAATTTTGTTAATAAAGGTGCTTTGTGCTAACAAGACAAAGTGGTGTTGTAGCTGTTACTAATGGTGGTTTGTGCTTAATGTTTTGTTTGCTAATGTTTAGTTTCTATTTTTTAATTTTTATACTAATGGCTAAATCATGATTTCTTTTCATGGAACAGGTAATGAGTCCATGACATCCACCCATTTACAAACTCTATGGTTTTTCTTGTTTTGGAAATTTAAGGTCCCTTTTCATTAAATAAACTTTTAATAAATTTGTGACCTTGGTAGTTTCTAGAATTGGAAAGGATTCAAAGGTTTGCACATGGTGTGACTTCAAGGGGACTCAATACTCTTTGTACTCTTCTACTTGCTCGAGTGCATGAGTGTTTTCATAGACTTCTTACCATTCTGCATCGACCAATAATAAGAAGTTAAACAAAGTCTTTGCATAGTGTGGTTCCCATAAAAAAAATAAAAAATAAAAAAAATAAAACAAAATAAAAAAATTTGATGGGAATTCAAAGCACATCCCTCAAACAAATAAATAGGCTACAAGCATTGGTTATGGGACTAGAAAGACATGTTACCCATGCTTGAAGGTCCCCTCTAAGTAAGGCCCTCTCTTGCTTCCTGCTTCTCTTTTCTTCTCTTTATGGAATGGTGGTTTTTTTGTGGGAGCACTCTTGTGTCTTGAGGGGATGGATTGGTCTTGGAGTGGTGATGCAAAGTCATTGAAAGCAATTAGTTTTGGTCTAGACTAAGGATGGATCTTCTCAAGTCATTTAAACACAAAATCCACAAGGAATTTCTTATGACCTCAATTTAGAATTTTATTCCACCTTCTCCATCATCTGTCTATGCTGCCCATAACTCACCTCATTACTAATGTCCATGTTCTTGATTTAGTGTCTTTGTTTGACGTGCTTCAATTCTTTGATAGAATCTTCTGGATTTTAGTCCTTAACTTCCATCAACCTTTAATTGCTTATGGGGCCCATGGACTTCTTAGGTTGAGGTTATGTAAGGGAAAACAAGGCATGTGCCTACTATGGGAAGGACCCACTTACATATCTCTTGGTTGGGTTTATTAAGCACCTTATCCTTAGGCATTCTTGCAACTAGAATCTTTTGTATACCCATTTTCTGCATCAAACCATGTGCTCCTTTACATATTTTGTTATATACACACATCCTCCATCAACTTTTTGAATTTTTGAGCTTTCAAAGACCCTCTTCAATTATTTCATCATATTCTTGGCTTTTCTGGGACTCCATGGACTCCAAATTGATTCAAAAATTCCTTGTATTTTTCAAGATATTCAAGTTTGAAAATTATCTATGGGCTCTATATATGGGGCCCTAGTGATGAAGCCGATGCGTATACAAGGCCTCCTTGACATAGGGAAAATAGTATAAATAGGCATGACCCACTTTGAAATTTTCACATTTGCTCATAATCTCCAAAGAAGTTTTTCAAATTTTCAGAGCCTAGAACCTTCTAGAATCCATAACCTTCTAATCGTTTATCCAAATCACTCTATTCTTTGACCCTGTAGCTACTGGAGGTAACCTCTTAGTTGTGGGGGCCATAAATGTGCCATTTTTAACCGAAAATTTTTCACCATTTTTTCTAACTTCCACAAAGATTTAACTCAGAAATCAACATTTAAACACCAAATTATAGCGTTAAACTCTTTCAATGAGCTTTGGTGACACTTATAATGAAAACTAATTAATAAAATACTAATAAATATTAATCGACCATGGTCGTACCTTAGCCAAGTGTAACTAAATGATGAGATAAGGTACTCAAAGTATTCAAAGTTACACATTATATCTACTAATCCATGGATGTGTTGTGATCACAGATGGCACCGAAAGGGAAGTACATGTAGGAAGGAGGTAACCTCTTAGTTGTGGGAGAAATGGCCAAGAATGGGAACGGGCCAAGAACAAGCCCAAGAAGAACCACTTGAAACCCATGCCATAGGTCCTCTTAGGAAAGAGATTGAGGTCAAATCTATTTATCAAATTTTAGAACTAGCAGTAGCAACAAAACATTCCCACTAGGATGATGCACCAACTCAACAAGAAAACCTTGAGGTGACCTTGACAGAAGCTTGCCTAAATCAAATCAGATCAAGGAAGGTCTAAAAAATAGTGCTCTAGGAGTTAAACTTTGGCCCTTTCCTAGAGCAAGCAACAAAAGAAGTACAAGATCAATTGAAGGCCTCTTCCATGTGGCCAATTATCACTTTTACTAAGAAGTGTTACATGGGAAAGACATTCTTATTTTGGAATAATAGGCATGCCAATTCAATGGTCAAAATTAAGGACATCTCAATGTCCTACTTAGTGCAAACCATTGCTAAAGTGCTTAGGTTGCCAAAAATAGGGACGAATCTCGCTAAGATTCCAATGCAGGCAGACCCCAACATCAAAAAGGAATGGATGTGACAGTGCTATGGTGTTGATTGCAAGGAGTTTGATGTGCTCACACCAACAAAAAGGATCCACTACAAGATTGCAACCTTCCACTTAAACCCCACAGTGAGGCCCAACAAGATCATCGCCTTTTCTACCTGTGCGTATGATGCTCTAAGTGGGAGATTCCCTATCAACCTTCCACAGTTGATCTATTTAGAGATGGAGAAGTGATTTAAAGAGAATGAATATGGAAGGAAGGCACTCCCCTTGCCATGCCTCATCAGAAAACTTTGTCGAAGGGGAGGGATAGTCCTTTATACAAATGATGTTGTTAGGCATGCTTTGATTGCTAATTGGGTAGAGATGATGAAAGATAAAATGCCTACAATGACCATTCAAGAAGAGAAGCAGCAGCCACCACCTCCACTTGCCACTTAAACAACTATGTCAGATGTTACTGTAACAGCCTAATGGTTGCACGAATATGGAGAATGACTCTTGAGTAAACAAGAGCAACGAGTAGGCATGAGTGGTGAGGACTCATTTGTGTATCAACCAACAATGAGTCACCTAAATGAGGTGGCTTGAATAGTTAGCTTGATGGATGGAGGTGGATCGACTTTCTTAGCCCAAAGAACATAGTTGTCTATGAGGTTGAATCCTAGTGCTAGAGAGGTCACAGTATCTCTTGCGAAATAACAACCACTCTTAGAAATCTCTAGCAACGTCATGATCTTCTTGGTGAGCTTGGAGGAAGGCAAGGGGGCATAGTGTTGGTGATGCAGCACTAAGGGTAGGAAACAATAGCAAAGGTGGTTGCTAATAGGATTTCCAAAACACTCAATGCACTTACGACATCTATACCAAACATCACTACACTCAAAGATGTGTAGACGTTCGTAGGGACCATAAGCAGTAGATTAAGCATAATATAACATAAAGAACTGCTAGACCAACTAGTGGGAACCAGGCAACCGCTTTCGGATGTCTTTGATATTCTAGATAGTATCATTGCAACCTAGTCAAAGCTTCTAGAGGTAAGGGGCAAAAACATCATCTTGGAAGGGCAACTTGAAACAACTTACGAGTTGAATAAATGCTTGGCTACTGAAGTTTTTAAATTAAGAGCCCAAATTGCTGACTCTGCATTTTTCAACCTAACATTGACAAAGGAGAATGTTCTACCGATCCTTGGTAGAGGCTACACAACATAAAATTCAAAAGGCCTTGGATCTAACTCACTAAGAGAATGTACAACTAACTATAGAGAACCATCACTTGCAAAATGTTGATGAGCATAAACAACAATTGACCAACTTTATTCATCAACAATAGAAGCAACTAGTTAGAGCAAACATAGAGATAAGGAGATTGGAAGCTAAAAACAGAAACTTCTCCATGGAGGATGTCTATGCCCTTCACCAAAAGACTACAATAGGGGTAGCCACTTAGAAATTAGAGGCTCTCAAATTTGAGAGAGTTAAGGATCATTATAGAGATCAGGTTAGTGGAAAAAATAGATAATGTTTTTCTAATAACTTTTTTCTATTTTTTATTTTAATTCCTTTATCCTTTGCAAATTCGCTTTGATTTATGAAGTTTTCCGATAAACAATGCTAAGCTCTAATTTCACTCTATGTTTTAGAATAAACAGGGTTAAAAACAAGAAAATTTCTGGTTTCACCTGCGGGTCCCGGAGCATTCTAGGGCGACGCCAGAGATAAACAAAATTCCGCAAAACAAAAAGAACCGAGTTTTATTAGGTTACCAGGAAAGCACTTCTCTTGGAATTTCTAAAATAGGTAGGGTTGGACGAACATATTCAGGGAGTCAGTTTCGTTAGGAAATTTTCCAAACTAGAAGGGTTGAACAAATCCATGATATCGTTATTCCGTGTACTGCATTATCTTTATCTTAAGTAGATTAAAGCCACTGTTTTGCAGACAAAACGCGCTCTTGCCTGCAGCGTAGCAGAAGAAGCATCTGCCACCATATCAGTTTGCCAGGGAACAAAGTAGGCTTCTATCAACATAACCAGCACTGGGCCTGCTCTAAATACCTGGTTCCGTTCTTTACTTTTCTCGGTTTCCCTTGAATAAGAACTGTTTGTCGCTTTTCGTGTATTCAATTATTTGTTCAAAGAAATTAAACAAAACAGTTTTAGTCGTTTCACACAATTATGTCATCCCCTTTTCTTCCCCTCGAAATGCTGGGTGTCTGGCGTTCTGCGCTGCAAATTCATGAGAACAATTTTTTCAAAACGATATTTCTAATGTGTCCTTGGTCTCTATTTTTTCACATTGACGCGCCTCATTTTGCACGTTATTGGTTATGATATATCTGTGTATTTTCTTGATGACAGTGCAGGATAAGGGAGTACCGGCAGTGACCAAGACACCCGTTTTTACTTCCAAGACCGGTGGTGATTACGATCTTCAATTCCTGATTCTTTCTCTGCTTTGATCATAGGAATGTATCTGAGGAAACTATACTTTCATTTTATGTTTTATGTTGATAAATTAATTAGAATGTTCAGATTCTGTCCCATTTTTTGACAGTCACTTATCTCAAGAATGTATTGTGGATACTTATCGTACCTTCTTTTGTTTTGATAAATGGTGCCAAATGGTGCCAATTATACGGGGGATCCTATGCAGTGAAAACAAATTAATTGCTTATAAAACACAAGTAACCATGTTGGATATGGTGATTTATAAGTAATTAATTTATTTTTGCTCCATCTTTTTTCCATAGAATCTCTTCCTTTTTTTGACACTATTTATCAAAACAAAAGAAGGTACGGTTCTGTAAATATTTTTTTTTATCTAAATGTTGCTTATTACATTCTTGGGTGATTATTGAAAAATGGAACAAAATCTGAACATTCTAATTAATTTATCAACATACAAAATAAAAGGTAATTACCAAATATATTCCTGTGATGCATTAGTATTGGAAGAATTGAAAACCACTAGAAAGCAGAGAAAGAATCGGGAATTGCAAGGAACGAGCTAATGGAAAACATATGTGATACATATGCTATGGATGGCATGAAGATCGTAATAACTGGTTCTTGGAAGTAAAAATGGGTCAGCCTTGGTCAATGCTGTTAGCGTCCCTATTCTGCACTGTTACCCTATCCTATTAAGTTCACTTGCATAATGTATTTGTATTTCAGTGTAGTTCACTTGAATCAAACATATCACGTCTTAGCATACACTTTGGATCAAACTTGTGACTTGCAAACCACAAATCATTAACTTATTAACAAGTATAAGGCTACTTTGCATAATGACTACTTGCAATTGTAAATACACTAACATTGTCCAGCCAATGATTTCTCCTGGTGTTCTTTGACTCTAATATCTACACTTCCTTTTTTAATTCCCTTTTCCATGTAAGTGAAATTATATGTGTGCATTCTTATTCATTTCTTCTTCACTGAATCTTCCATGCAGTTCCAGGTTTCTTGCTTCTGACTTTTGGCCATGAATAATGATATTTGTTTTTTATGTCTGCATGGTCTACAAATTTCATCATTTTGTTTACATATGCATTAGCGCTTTGTAAGGAATCTCTCCAATTTTAATGTTTAATTGTATTTTAAATAGCAATGTATGTAGATACCAAGCATTTGGAGTTTTTCTAAACAAAATTTTTCACTTTCAATAAGAGACGTGCATTTCTGGAATTTTTACACAAAGGATGATTTTCCCTTTCAGTAAGATACTTGTGTGTTTCAAAGATGAAAAATGGAAGCCAAGCAATTTGTTCTGTTTTTGTTTTTGTTTTTCTTGAAAAATGGGAAATTTTGACTGGCATTTGGGGAAAATATTTATTGGAAAGATGGGTAATGTGTGAAAGGTAATATGTTGAAAACTTTTTAATGGCATCTTTTTAATATACAAAACAAAAATAGAAACCACAGTAAAATACATAACCATTATAACAGTTGCATTACTGCATAAGCAGGATGTGACATGCATAACTTTCATTATCTTTTCAATGTGTGACTGACACCAAATTTTGTTATTTCCTGTTTTAACATAGCCTTTGTATTTCCTTTCAATGGTAGGTATGTAGTGTGACAGACTAGAATGCTTTGTCTTACTTTGATGTTTTTATAATACACTGCATCTTGTGTTGGGATAAGGCTAGAATGATGATGACAATGAGTTTGCATGTTGTCCTAACGAATATTATAATTTTTTCTTAATAGCGCTTTTAAATAAAATCTGCATTTTTAAAAAATGAAAGCTTTCACGAGAATTGCAAGGAGTCAAAACTTTTGTACAATTATAATGACAATATATATGCAAAATATCAATTTGTGTTTTAATCACTTTGTTTTAGTTTTTAAAGTTTTTGTCTCTTTGCAATTTCAAACAAAGAATGTTTTCTTGATTTTTTTTAGGTAGCAGAGGCTTTTTGACCTGTAAAATTGGCTATGCTCCATTAAATCAATAAAAGGCTATAGAACGTAAAATTTTGGTGTGTTTCATGGGCCAATTGATAACTCATTATTTATGGCTTGCACAAATGAGGGTGCTATTTCCTGATATACCCAACCAGCAACATATACGTTGATACTTGTATTATTTTGTTTAAAACATAAACAAGTTTATATGCAATTTTAGTCTGAGCGGTTTTCTTTCATAAAAGAAAAAAGAAAAAACAAAAGCAAAAAAAAAAAAACAAGGAAAAGGATCTTTCCATATGCTTAAAGTATGTTGGAGTACATAGCAATGCCAACATTTATTAGCTCCTAGATTTTTTGGAATTTGCTAGGCAATTGAAGAATATGATCAGACTCAATGTTCTTGTTTTTGGCAGGATAGATTTATGTACAAGTGGAATTGCTTACAGACCCTGTTTCAAAACTTTAGATTAACAGTACTGTATTTGATGGGTTTGAAAACGTAAACTGAATACTTAGGTGACTTACATTGTTGTATCAAGGAGCTATTTGACAAAAACTTATTGGTTGTAATAAAGTTGTTTCAGAGAAATTTAAAACAAAGAATTTGGAGTTCATAGTTGTGGTTTTTGTGACATTGTTTGATATCAAATGAATCTCTGCTTGTTGGAAAGCATTTTCAAGCAATTTGATGCTTCCTAACTCTTATCATGCAGTTGCTTTCTGAGCATTCTGTGAGAAGATGGTTCTTTACAGCAACCGATACTTGGTGATGGAGGTTTTTGCAGACCCTGATGGAAAATCTAAAAAACAGAAGTATGGTCGGATTAGAAAGGAAAGCATTGCAACAGCTATTCAAAAAAGTTTACATGAGAATTTTGGGGAGCATGGGCTTTCACTTTTTGCCAAGGCGAAAGGTAAGGGCCTCTATTATTATCTTTGGTGAGGGTTGCGTTATCTAGAATTGATTCAATTGTTAAATTTCCCTTGCAGTGACCTATTTCAACCCAATTACAAACCTATGTGTCATAAGATGTCGACGAAAGGATTATTCAATGATTTGGAGTTCTATTACGCTCATATCAGAGATTGGGGGAATTCCAGCCTTCTTCAATTTGCTAGACTTAAATGGTATTTGCAATCTTCGTATTTTAATATTACATTCTTGCTTTTGGTGGTAGTTCCAATTTGCATATAATTTTCTTTGAAATTTTGAATTTTAATCTATGAATTTCTGCTTCAAATCTAAAGATACAAAAATAGTCTATCTAAAATACCAATCAGGTAACGAAAATACAATCAGACAGTACGTTGACGTATTTGAGCTTAACTGCATGTTCCATGCAGGTAATACCAAGTGCGCCAGAAAGTATGCTTTGAAGTATGATAAGGCAAAATTTGAGATTTTCAAACTTTCGGTGGGAAATGGGCTACCTGAAGCAGTTATTCTACAAGCCCGTGAATATCATAGGCAGATTTCAAAAATAGCAGTATAGGATTTTATATTGAGTTTAGTTGCATTTTTTGTCTTTCAGCAAAATTCATCCAATTTATTGTGTTATGAACATATTTTTCATAGCCATTGGTTAGTTAAGTATGGTTAATTATTGGTACTTCAGAAATTCATGCGAACATGTAAAATTGTCATCCATGGTTTTTTTTTACAAGTTTTGGGGAGCGCAAAAGTTGACGAGCTGAGCCATTCAACTTCCGTGATGCTTTTCTTGGGACTGCCTCTTTACGAACGCCTAAGGAAATGTGGGTACCTTTTCTGCGGTTTGCATCTGGAATACCTTGGCGTTAAGTATATTCGCAAGAAATAGTAAGCGTTTTTCAGCCAACTACCGTCCGAATACAAAACGTTGTTTCTGACTAGCGCTTGGAATTAGCTGCAACTGAAGAAACTAAAGATTTTGCACCGTCCGTATAACAAAAATAAGTCATACAGACTTTTGCTGTGATATTATATTTATATTTTTGGAGAAGATGATCAGTTAAAGAACCAATAACAAATATAGTATTAAGAATTTTCATATAGAAACTCTAAGCTATGTTAATAATAATAATAATACTGATTCAAGTGGGCTTTGATGAGGCTCTCCCTGCTTATAATGCACTGTATGCATTGTACTTTTTTTTAACAGAAAATGCTTACAAAAATGCAGATGCATAGTTGAAGTATGCATGAAAATATTTTGATCCTAAAATCATTTAAACTTTCCAGTGTTAATTTTTTTCTTCTGAAATCTTCTTTGATGTGAAAATTTTTAAAAAGTGTGCACATCCATATTCTTCACATAATTGTGTGCCAATGAGTTATTTTATCTGTGCTTACATTTTTATAAATAAAAAAGGTCAATGATCAACTTTTTAGCTTGTGAAAGGGTTAGGAGGTATAAACTTCTAATTTGTTGTATTAAGGGTAAATATAGTTAAAAGAATGTTTGAGTCTCCAACCTCCTCTTGAAGATAAAATATATTTTATATAAAGATTTTCCTAATTTGTTGGGTAACTTCAAACATTATATATATTATTTTGGCACAACCTTGGAAGGAACATCATCATCTTAATTATTAATGGAAGTTTCATTTGAAACGTAATGGTTGGTCTATATAGATTGGATAAAGTCAACATAGTGATGATATAGTGATGAGACGTGATATCGCATGCACTGTGATATTGCGTACGCAATATTGCGGTTCGTTGCTAAATCTATAAATAAGAGGCAACACTCTCCTCATTTCGCATCCTAGGTTTAAAGTAGGGAAACTTTGGAAGTTTGATCACTCCAGAGATAGAATATTTTCTATGTGCCCGCAGTAGGAGTCTCCAAGTGAACGGATCTTTATTCGAGTAGTTTTGTACCTGAACACAAGTTGTGTACGACAATAAAGATGAGCTTTGTGGATAAACCTTACAGTGCATAGAATAGGATTTATTGTTTGTTATTTATTACATGTTATTTATTACCTGCATTAGCGCGACATGAGTACGACTTGATTACGAGCATTGACGAATATGTACGGCTAATCAAGGAATNTGTACGGTAAGTGGGAACGGATGCTGACGCTAATTAATTTAGACTTAGGTCCTTAGTTAGAGTTAGTTAGTTCTCTCAACCCTTCACCCTTTAGCATAGGAGAAAAACCAGAAAAGATCATAAAAATCATATACCTCGGACTTACTTAACCATACATCGTGACAACAACGAGTAAGTCTAGGAAGACAACGAATGATTAACCCCAAGTGTTCCATGGGGCGTTTAGGCATGTAGTCTATGGAGTTCGACCGGATTGTGTGTGCTACGCTCGTTTTGTATGGTTGAGTGTAGGGGTACCTCGCCACTCATCATATAGTAATTACTTGTAAGGTAAATGTAACTTCACATTTATCATTTGGTAATGACTTATCAAGAAAAGAAAAGAATGAATGAGAATGAACGTTGTTTCATAATACTCTTAAAGGTTATTGAATGATTTTTAATGTAATCATCTTGGTGGCAATATTTACTCTAATTATAAGTTTATAACTTAGCATTGCCCATTAGAATCAAATCCATAATTTGGAGTTACCAAATTAAGAGTTGTACCACTAGGCTAACACCTTATTGTTCTTAAGGTGGGAAATGTTGATTTATGATGTCTAATAATATGCTTTTAGATGGCATGTGTCTCAATTTACCTTTTTTGGGTTGAACCTAGGACCTACTAAAGGAAGTTAGGCTTCACTATCTATCCTTAAATGCATGAATGTTCAGTGAACTTTTTATTGATAATGTTAAAGTTGAGTTTGATTGCATAACCTTATCACAATAGCAAGGTGGATGTGACCTACTATAGTGGTGCATCTACAACCCTTGGGATAATAAAAACATACATGCTTTGAGTTTTGAAAATATCATTAAAAAAATTACCAACCATTGACATCTATATACTCAATACATAACAATACATAAAGCAGCTTCCAACCTACAACCTCCCTTACAATAGGATAGGATGGGTGATGAAGATCCTAACCACTACCATCACTTCTTTCATGAAAGGTTAAATTCAAGAATTGAATGGATCCTTGCTCATTTGCCCCTCTCATTCGTGATTCCCGTACCTAAATTACCATGCTTACCCAAACGTTAATTTATTATTGTTATCATGTTTATGGACTGAACTGCTTTTCTTATGTCATGGAAGTTGTTACGTCGCACCAATAAATTAAGTTACCGTGGAGACCCATTCACGTAATGCAGCAGCCGAAGCAGAGGAAAACGAGGAGCACGAGCAAGGCGTGAGTGCACTGAATCCATTACTCTTCTTCTTCTTCTTCTTCTATATTACCACCGTCCCCTCCTCTTGTGCAGATGCCCACATTCACACGTTGATGAAATTTCAGAAGCGAGCGGTAGCAGGCACCATGTCACAAGGCTTCGCCGCAGTCACATTGGTGGAGCTGCAGGACGAGCACGTCACAATAGATAGCACTGAATATGTGCGGCCAAGCCAGGCCACGGCCCATCAAATATTTCACCTCTCCAATATCGATTTAGCGCTTCTTTTCCCCGTGGAGACCGTCTATTTCTTTGCCCCGCACCCCGGTAAGCCCATCCACGAGGTGGCGCACATGGTCAAGCGCGCTTTAGAGCAGCTGCTGGTGCCCTACCACTTCCTGGCCGGCAGGCTCACGCCCACGCTGCACCTCCGCTGCAACGCCGCCGGCGCGCTTTTCCGATCCGCCTCATGTGCGCGGACGCTGAGCCAACTTGGTGACCTTGCCCAGCCCAACTCCTCCTTCTCGCGCCTCGTCGCCTGCGCATGGCCAGCCACTGACGCCACCCAGGCCCCGCTTCTGACACTGCAGGTGACCACCTTCATGTGCGGGGGCTTCAGCCTGGGCCTCGTCACCTGCCACGCGCTCATGGACGGCATCTCCGCCGCCAACTTCCTCCTCGACCTCTGCCACATGTGCGCCGCGCGGCCTCTTGAGCGCACCCCCGTCTTTGACCGCAGCGCGCTGCAGCCAGCCCGGAATGACCACGCCCAAGCGCCACAGCTCAGCCTGCCGACACATGAGCGCGAGGGCGAGCCCGGCGTTTGGGCATCGTTTAGCCTAACAGGGGATCAGCTCCAGCGGCTCAAGACCAGCGCCGGAGCGCGCTCGACCTTTCAAGCGCTCGTCGCTCATCTCTGGCACGCGCGCACACGCGCCGTCCATGTGAGCAGGGAGAGCTCCAACGCGAGCGCCAGCACGAGTTTACTTTTCGCGGTAGATCTGCGGCGGCGGCTGCAGAACCCACCGCTGCCACGTGGCTTCGTGGGCAACGCCGTGGCCACGGCGCGCGCCAAAGCCAGCGTGGGCGAGCTAATTGGGGAGCACTTGACGTGTGTGGCGAGGCGGGTGAGCTCGGCTCTGGCTGCGGTCACGGAGGAGCATGTGCGGGGCAGCATGGAAGGTGCGCCTGAGCTGGGCGGCGAGAGCGGAGATAACATGGACGTTTGTGTGTCGGCATGGTGGAAGTTGCCGCTGTACGAGCTCGATCTTGGGTGGGGTTGCCCTGTGTTTGCTGGGCCTGTTGTGAATCATGCGCACATGCACGTGCTCTCTCGTTTTGCGCTTGTGCTGCCGCCCAAGCCGCACAACTCCGGCAGCGCCGGCGCACATGTGTGGCTGTGCCTTTCCCCTGCTCAGCTGCAGCACTTCGGAGTTTTCTTCTCCAACTTTTAATCACATCACGGACGTAACCTCCGTCCAGTCCAGTCCACGCTCTATTTGCTTGCTCCGTTTGGTCGCCCAACCTTTTATCATGCAAATCCAGCTGCTTCGCCGTAATTATAAATGTAATAGCTCTTGCTTATGACTTATGTACCCACCTGCATACTTTATGAAGTTTATGTTTGTCACAATATGTGTGTGTATATTCAAGAAGGGGAAAAGGGGATGAAGGAGCCCCAAGGTAGGGAATGAGAGGAGAAAAAATTAAGGGGACTAACATAGAAGGCATCTTCATGTTCTTAGTTCCATCAACTTTTGTGTTGCCTTTGTGTTGCACTACACATATTTTGTTACGATTTGGATCATGTCTTTTATCATTGGTATAATTATAATAATAATTATAATAATGAGGTATTAGTCTAATGGTATGGTAGCCCTAAGTTATAGGTTCGATTCTACTAGGTAGCACTACATTGTAAACTTCTATAAATTTGCGGGTGTACCTATTTTTCAAGTATTTCAGGTTCCAACACTCTCCCAACATATTCATAACTATGAGCACAACTGTGTTATATAGTTCTCCATAAAAAAAGTTCTATGAAAGTATCATGTTAATGAAATGCTTTAAAAATACATGTAGTCAAAGTTTCCAATTTCAACATCTCCTTTCCCCACTACCCCATGTAGTCAAAGTTAGTTTTATTTAAGATGGTTCCATTACATTTTTATTAAACCTTTTCTTGATTAATAAATCAACTTCTATTTTCTCTTTATATTTTCTTTGGTCAAGAGGCTAGTAATTAGTTAAGTGCAAGAGGGTAATCTCCACCCCAATTAATAAAAATATTCTGGTCCTAAGGAGAGGGAAAGGACTTTGAAATAAAATTGACATGAAATTAAAATTAAAATTTTTATTTTAATTACTTCATTGGAATCAACAAGACTATGAGATTAATACAAAGTGGAAAAGGTTTTTTTTGGATACAAAGCTTAACCATAGAGGTAGACATTTGTTGGATTAGGGTCAAGGTTTATATGTGGTTATTCTCATGGGATGCAACAAATTTCCCAATTCTAGTCATAGGACTACACGGCTACTCGTGTGTATATCTTTTGGTCACTAATATAGAGAGTTTGATATCCATTAAGCATTTTGAGGTCTGTGATGAGGTGATTAAACTAAATCATTGACCACTTTGTTTTAGCCTTTTGATCCACCTACAACATGTTAGAAAATAGAGAAGTTCAAGGTCTTGTAGGATTATAGACATAGTCAAGCTAGAGTTCTAAGATAAAATTCATAAACAATGGAATCCTCATACAAAGCTTGCAAATATTTTAGTAGTAGCAACATGACATGTTTCTAGAAAAGCAACTACACAATCCCAATCTTGGTTTTGATCATGAATGTATGGTAGCTAGACATGATGTAAAAGCATAAAAATCTCTAGCGACTACTATTTTTTATAAAAATTTGATTCGTAACAAAAAGAGAGTTTATTAAAGAGAGACAAATCACTATTCTCCACATGATCAAGAAAGGTCCACAAAAAATTTGAAAGTTGCTTCATATTTACAAAAGGTTGGACCAAAATATTTTTTCCTGACATACAACAATTTAACAAAAATTATTTCAGGGCAATGAAGAGTGAATAAGAGATCATAAGAATAGTGGTAATTTATTGATATATTTTGAAGATACCATGCAAGGCATAAAAAGACTAGCCTTAGGTAAAGCAACAGATGCAACAAAACTATATGGAGAAATGTTGACTTGGGGAGGATTGTTAGTATGGGAGGTAGTATAGAAAAACCTAAACCATGCTCTCCATGCTGGTTTAGATAAAGAATGGTGTATTAATAAAGGCATTTTTCTCTTCAAAAAAGGGGATAGATTTGATTTAAATAATTACAGGTTAATTGTAGTCAATAATATTTTTGCCAAAATTTTAGAAAATATTCTAGAGATGAAGATTGGTAGATATATAGAAGAAAACAACTTGTGAGTAGTGTCATAGGTTAGGTTTAGATGTCACCATTTTACTATTGATTGTGTCATGGCATTGAAATATCTTATTAATTGTGTGAAATGGCATTGAAATATCTTATTAATTGTGCGAAATAACTTTTATTTGCTTCATGGATTTCTCTAAAGCATATGCCTTATTTATTTAGAGTAAATTGTGGAAGTGATTACAAGACATTGGCACTCCTTTGTCCTTTTCATATGCTATTCAAAGTCTCTAGTAATATTGGGGTGTAACAAAGTTATCTTCTTTCCCCTACACTTTTAGCATTTTTATTGATGAACTAGAAGAGTGGATGCTTAACACTCCAGGTAAATACTCTATTAAAATTAATGTTCATCCTATAAGCCTCTTGTTATATGTAGATGATGTAGCTATTATACCCAAGTCTAAAGAAGGTTTGCAACAAATGTTTATTGTCTAAATGATTTTTTCCAATAGTTTGGAATAAAGTTGATGTGCAAAAAACCAAAAATATGGAGTGTGGCACCAAAAATCATGATTATTATTTTTACTATGGTACAGATCAAATAGATATAGCTTCAAATTATAGATACCTTAAGTTGGATTTTTCTCACAATTAAGATTGGAAGGTTTGTATCAATCAGAGAATTGTAGGTGACTAGAGAGCAGTTTATAACTTGTAGGTGACTTAGAGAGCAGTTTATAACTTAGTGCTACCCAGTCAAATCAAACCTATGACTTAGCACTGCATTAAAGCAACATACCCATATTAATCAAAGTGTGGCATCTTAAGACGGGTACTAAGCAACAGACGTAATAAAAATACGTTCCGACATGTACAAACACGACAAATAGTCTGTTATGAGAAATAAGTAGAAATGGTTTACCAGTAGCGTCTTGAGTGCAACTGGCACCCGGATAGTTTTGATTTATTTTAGTTTTTTCACCCAACTCGTGAAAGTTGAAACCTTGGTTATTGGCGTTTGGCACGCCTTGCTCGGACAGTGTCCTAGGTTTTCGCCCACAAGTGGAGGCGGAGGGTCTCTGTGTCTGCTCTCAGACAGCAAGGAAGCGTAAGAGCGAGAAGAAGCAGCAGCAGCAGCAGGAGCGACGAAAAGGCGAAGATGAAGACGATACTGGCGAGCCAGACGCTGGATATCAAGGAAGGCGTGACGTTGCAGGTGCGGGCGAAGCAGATCAAGGTCACGGGGCCTCGGGGAACCCTAACTCGCGATTTCAAGCACCTCAATCTGGACTTTCAGTTGCTGGACGGCGGCCGTAAGCTCAAGGTCGATGCCTGGTTCGGTTCCCGCAAGACCATGGCCGCCATCAGAACCGCCATCAGCCACGTCAAGAACCTCATCACCGGCGTCACCAAGGGCTACCGCTACAAGATGCGTTTCGTCTACGCTCACTTCCCTATCAACGCCTCCATTGGCGGCGACGGCACCAATATCGAGATCCGCAACTTCCTTGGCGAGAAAAAGGTGCGTCGTCTCGTTTTTACACTCTCTGCCGCTTTCTCTCTGGATTCCGGTTCTACTTTGCTTTTCGAGTTTCTGGATGAAACGACGATGACGACGGTGCTTGCATTGTTATGCCTGAGTTTTGTTTAATCTGTTTATTTGATTTTTATGTTTTTAGGAGGTACTTTCGAGATTTGAGATTAAGAATTTCGTTTCGTTATTCGTTGTTCGTTGGTGCCATAAATCTGTTGCCGTAGCGACACAATGCAAGTTTTGATCAGAAACGGTGGTATTTGAGGACGGTAATCTGCTTTGAGCAGCTCTCTATGTTAAGTAGGATATAGAGGTACTGATATTGAAAGTAGTTGATTTCGATGACATTACACATAGCTGAAGCGAGCTTATGTTTACCGAATTGTTATGTTTCTATTTGGTGCGAAGTAGTCCTTGTGCTAAGCACAACTGAAAGTATATCCGATTTTTGCTAAAGCAATTTGTTGGTGTGTTTAATCTGTAAAGCTCTTCGTGATGTTAGACGTTTGTTTCAAGTGATTGTTAAATTGTTTTTGACTAGTCTTAAATAACTTTTACTTTACTGCAGTTGTTTTTGAAATGTAAGTTGTTAGTGTTGTCTACATCTTTTATCAACATAAGGTTTCCCATAATTGTTTTGAAGATACCAAGACATTAGTCTCTGTTTTTTTTTGTCACGGACTGCCGTAGCAGATCCCCGTTATTGAAGGGCCCGTAAAAGCCAAAAAGTGCTATTGATGGTTTGTATTTGCATCAGTCAGTCCATTAGATTTTGCCTACAGGTTGAAAAATATGTCTGTAAATGTAGTCTGCATACAAAGGGAAATACCATCATGCCTGTTATCGACGAATTGTATTTGTTTGAGAATGTAATCAAATGAATCAAAATCATTGTTTATTGTTGCAGGTGAGAAAGGTAGAACTTTTGAAGGATGTGACCATTAGCAGATCTGAGAAAGTTAAGGATGAGGTTATTTTGGATGGAAATGATGTTGAACTTGTTTCTAGATCTGCTGCTTTAATTAATCAGGTATGATCTATGAGAGGTATATTATAAAATCTTGATGCTTATGGACTCAAAGCGTGTAGCATGATAACCTTTTTTCATACTAAAAATTTTATGGCATCCGAATGATATATTGTGATGCACTCCAATGATGTATTGTGCTGCGTCTTTTACTTTACTGTCCCTTCTCATTTGTCCCTTTTCCTGTTTGCAGAAATGTCATGTGAAGAAGAAGGATATTAGAAAGTTTTTGGATGGAATTTATGTGAGTGAGAAAGGTACAATTGTTGACGAGTAGAGGAATGCCTTAAAGGTTTTATGATGATGAGAGTGAATGTGAATGTTTTTAGTTATCCGGTAGCTAAGTGATCTTGACTGTTTTTGGACATGCAAAATTTCACAAGTCTTGGATTTTGATAGATTTGAGAGTAGAGTGATTTTTTAATGCAGCATTTGGTTTGCGAATTTTCCAGCTATTGGATTTTTGTTTTTGGCAAAATTTGGAGCCCTGGAATTTAAGGAGGAAACTGGAATTTATTATTGTTAATCACGTTATTGTTACTGCTGTTTAAGTTAATGCTACTGCCTACCCAATTTTGAACTGCGTGATTTATGTAACATTTAGCATTTACTTTTCATAAAATTCAGTCATCGTGACTATAAATTTCGCTATGCGAAGGTGAAAGCTCTTTACTAAATCATACCAGACGCTGTTTTGTCTGAGGTTTGAAACATCAGCATAGAATCTCAAATATCTCAAGTCTCTTCAACGACAAGGATTGAAACAAAACATACACACGATTCCAGAGAGACAACTAAAAGTTTAGGTTTTCTTTGCGGGTACTGCCTTTGATAATAAAGTTGGCTACTTTTCTAATTGCTCATGGTATTTTTAAATTATTTGCTGGTGATAAAGCAGAACCCAAGTAGTGTACTTGTTTATATTGCTTTCCTGGTTGATTATTTTTTATACTCTGTATTTGATCTTTATGTTTGTGAGTGTTAACTTGTTAACGCCGTGGTGACCATTGATTAAGCCATTTTCAATCATGGTAGCTTATTTTGCCTTTGAGTTTCATGGAAGCAATTGAACGAATGACGTCCAGGAGGGATGCATACCGAAGCATTGTTCTCTCCTCGGTACGCAAGCACGTTGGTAAGCAATATTTGCCCAAGCATAATGAGAGTTTGGTGAGAGATGTTTTTTCATTTGAAAAATTGCTGACTCGGTAATATTAGATGTTAAACAGAGGTGTTGTTGATCAATAATAAGCAAACTGAACTCTCAGCAAACACGGCCAAAACTGAAACTGTGGTGAAATAATACTTCTGTTTTTTTTTTAAAATAAAATGGTCATTAGTGGTTGAACTTGCAACCTCGAACATGAACATGGATAAGTTAAGTTGGTTATGCACTCATTATTAAAGTATGTCTAATATGAACATGATTGAATTGGTTATAAATTCATATTATTAAAGTATCCATGATATGCTATGATTGAGTGTGTCTAACATGAGCATGGTTGAGTTGGTTATGCGTCCATATTATTAAAGTATCTGTAGTATGAGGTTGTGGTTCAATCCTTAAGCAATGAGCATGGTTGAGTTGGTTATGCATCCATATTATTAAAGTATCTGGAGTATGAGGTTGTGGTTCAATCCTTAATCAATGCAATTGGTATCTGGAGTATGAGGTTGTGGTTCAATCCTTAAGCAATGCAATTGGTAAGCTCACTCGATGTTAATAAATATTTTGCTAATTCTCCTAATGATGTCATTTGGATAATCCTCTCTTTTTCAAAATGTTGCCCTAGATGTCAAATCCAAAACATGCATCTGTCTCCCCATATATGCTATTTAGAAGTGACCAACACAAGTTCAAAGTTCAAGCTGAAAGAATTGTTTAAACAAAAATCTCAAGATAGTTACATTGATAAATAAAATTGTAAAGAAGAAGCTATCCCATAATTGTGAGACGATGAAACTATCCCATTCACGTTGGATAATTTTGCCTAGTGATATTGGTAAGAACAATACTATACATGCTAAGCTATGCCTTGATGGACATTTATCAAATGATATGCAGGAGAGTACATTGAGTACATTTTAAAGAAAAGTGACAAGGAGTTCAGGTTTCGGGGTTGTGATTTGTAAGATTTATTTGTACATCATGCCAATTTCAGGTAGCCTTCAAATAAAATTGGCACTTTCCTTGCAGAATTTGAGAGAGTTATTCATATTGTTAGCCTTCATGGATTAGTGCAATGGCTATGCATATTATCAAATTACAAAAGATAAGCATTGATTAATTGAATCAAAGCTCTTGTTATGGAGTTATTTATTTATTTAGTCTTCTCCTTGAAGTTGTTTCTCACATGGATTATAGTGTAATAGCCATTGAACCAATTTTAAAACTACTGCAATGGAATTTTTCTTTTTAAATTTATAAGTCAGCGTTATGTAGTCCAATTAGAACTTTATAACTTAGTATTGGCCACTAGAATTCAAGACTTAAAAAGATGTTAAGTTCAAGATCTCAAGGAAACATGAAGGTTCACATTCATCATGGTTTTTCTAGAATCCAATTTATTAAATTTTTGAAGGCCACACACATATTGTATTTTTAACCTACATATAGATTGCATTTTAATGATGAGGGGCTAACTTAGTGATAAGATTTTTGTGGGGATAAGATTCTTCTAGAGTTAGTCCATATAGAACTTTATAACTTAGCATTGCTTACCAAAATGGAATGCATGATTTAAGAGTTTCCAAATTAAGAGTCTTACTGCTAGGCTTACATGTCATTATTATTTGTGATAAGACTCTTGGTTGAGAAGATCCAAGTTATACGCCCAATTCTAGTAAGCAATGGTGAGTTATAAAAGTTATAAAATTAAACTATGTTGGGCATTGTCTCTACCAATTATAGTTACTCTTTCAAACATCTATGCTTATCTTGAATTAGAACCATGTTTTATACTTGGGTTGTCAACTACAAGATTGTAATCAACCAGCAGATGAGGTTCAAGTCTTATAAGTAGAAGATTGAAGCTTTGTATAGTTTTGAACAAGCAACTTCTTCAATGTTCAAAGCTGTTCAAAAGGCACTATATTTACCGTCAGAGAGCAAGGCACTATCTTTACCTGTCAGAGAGCATTCTGTATGACATTATCCAGCTTTTTGAAACATCCATGTTATGTGAGTTAGAAATATGTTTCATACACAGATGTGGTTATTAAAAATACTAATTGTCATTTTTACCAGGCTGATAAATTTGAAGTATTTCTTGAATACCAGCAATATTTGGGTTCTCTGCTTATTGTAATCAAATTGTATGTAAAATTTGTGCATTACGGCAGGATTGAACTTTAATAAAAATCGTGACTCAGCTAGGCCGAAAATGGTTCTATATTTTTTTAATTCAATGCATGGAATGTTAAAATAATATTATATTAGCAAAGAAACGAGGGCTATTGATGTAAAGGCAGTGTATCAAAATTTCGCAGATGATGTTGGAATATATTATCAATGTATATATAAATATATATTATTCAGACAAAAACTCTCACACTTGTGAGACATGAAAAATCACCTGATCACGCTATGTTTGAGCTGGAGACACCAATTTTGACGTCTCCAATGTCCATCATAATCCCATGAAAGGCTTCTAAAAAATTTTAGATCCTACAAACTCTTTATAATTTGGCAAGGACGTAATTAAGCAGTTTCGTTTTCATATAAGCAGCATGCACACCAAAGTTCACCCCTGTTGCTCATCTAAAATAAAATTTAAGTTGGACAAGGACGTAATTAAGCATTTTCGTTTTCATATAAGCCACATGTACACCAAAGTTCACCCCTGTTGCTCATCAAAAATGAAATTGAAGTTTGGCAAGGACGTAATTAGGCATTTTCGTTTTCATATAAGCAACATGTACAAAGTTCATCCCTGTTGCTCATCAAAAATAAAATTTGAACATCCCACCAAACATCAAGTCCGGTCTCAGGTTCTGAGAACCCACACACAACCTAATCCAACAACAAAGTCCCGGACGCTGCCGCCGCCTCAAATTTCCCTTTACAGTCATCACACAAATTGCTATCAAAATCATGCCCCAAACCCAAATTGCAGAGAGACTGGTCATCGTTGCAGTTGCCGGCAGAATTCAACAATGGGCTAAAACTATTAATCATTCATTTCTTGCCCTTTTACTTACACACGTGAGAATTGCAACTTTTCTGTCTAATTCGAAAAACTCTGAAAGCTCTCTCAAGGATTGTTTAAAAGAATGTGGAGTGAACTCGCTATTTTTGTTTGGAATGAAATCTGGTTTAAAAAAAGCCAAAGAAACCTAACACGGTTTTACTCACAAAATCCGTGTGTTTGGGGGACTTGATGCATTCTAAAAAGGTCGTTTTAAGTAACATAATGCGATAAAAATGCTCTTTAATTAGCAATCGTGATGATATATGAAAGATTTATGCCAATATACAACCCAAACTTCCTATGTTTTGGGAAAAAAACACACTAATTTTCAACATTTGCTTGATTCTTTGGTGAGAAATGACATCAATAAAAAGTTTCAATCCTTCCATCTCAATGTTGGATGGCCTGCTTGACTTGATTAATTTTACTTTTAAAACTCTTTGTAAATTTCCATCCTTATTCTTGTATGGACCTGTTTAAGTTAAGAAAAAAATCATTCAAAATTAGAAATCTCAAATGTTTACCAAGATACCATAATGATGTATTGTGCAGTGGTTTTCACCTTCAGCAATAATTATATATAATCTCAGTTGAGTTGCATTGTTAGCCTACCCAATTTGTGGTGACAATGCTATGATCATGAAGAATCTCAGTTGAATTGTCATTTAATTTAACTTTGAACTTAATTTACATTTTTAAAGATAAAATACAAATTTTTCAATCCACCATGTACCTCATGTGTCCATTTCAATCCAATTCCATACTTCTAAAATAGTGAATTTTTTCATGCAAATTTGATACACAACATACAGAGTTCTCTCAATATTACAAGTTAGAAGCAGGTGCACAAACAGAGAAGTCCGACAATTCGATTTCCATGGTTTGGAGATACAAGAAAACTCAGATTTCTATCTGAATAGAAGATTGTCCCTATCAAGGACATCCTCTATTCGCAGATGTGGATTTCTATTAGAAGTTCGTTATGTGAAAATGAATAGCCTTTGTAATGCAATGAGGATATGCCTTTGTAATGCAATGAGGATATGCCAAAAGGGATTGCGGAACAACCCATATCTGAAAAAAATCGTCGTAAAAGCGATTTAAATGATGTAAGGACAACTCCATTTTTGAACAAAATCATAGATATATGGAAGAAACAAAAGTTGGTAAATCCTGTGCTCGCAATAATTGGATAACTTTCACAAAAGCCGAAACATGAATTTCGATGTTCATGTACCTTTAAACACAAATCTGCAACAAGGAATTAAATGACAAGAAACTCGGAACTTAATTCACTGAAATTATCAAAAAAACGACATATGCGCCAAGCACACTTGCTTGCGTAAAAGTACGCAAGGAATCTGAAGAATCCACGTGCATGTACCAAGGAAACAACCCTACGATCTCTGAAATTAAATCGTTTGAAAAAAAGAGAACGAAAAATTCATACGATCGAGATTTCTCGGCAGGCAAACATGGAAACCCTAGCATTGCAGAACGCCATCGCTACTGCGAGCAAGAAACGGCGTGGCTGGAGCTGCTGCTGCTGTCGGCGCATCCATGATGATGATGATAATTATGATGACGATGACGATTTGCGTCGTTTTCCGGCGCTTTTCCGTTGTCCTTGTCAGGTTCTTCATCGCTGCTGTAATCCTCATCGAAGGGCTTTTCTTTGTGAAAGATGCAACAGACTTTGGAACTCCTTTTATTCATGTGCTCGTTGTCGATGGTGCCTTCTTTCCACGTAACGCGCCTGCGCGGTGCCAAACGCAGATGCAGAACCTCCTCTTGCTGCGCCTGCGCTGGCTCTGGCCGAACTGCTGCTTCTTCGTTAACGGTGATTGTTCTGGATCCGCTTCTGGCCGCTGCCATTGATGCCATTTCTGCTGGAATTGATATTCGACGGAGAAACAGGGGCTCCCTCTGTTTCGATTATTATATAGGCAAACGCAAATTGAGCAAAGAGGATGCATAGCAATGCTGTTCAAAGTTCCAACAATGTAGAATTGTTTTGCGTTATTTGTTAAATGTGTTATAGGCAAACGCCAATTGACAAAGAGGATGCATAGCAATGCTGTTCAAAGTTTCAACAATGTTTTGCGTTACTTGTTAAATGTGTTTAATTGTTAAACATGCTTTTTTGTTTATCTTAGTCTTTAGGAACTCTTTTTAGAGATTGGGTTGCCATTTTCATTCTTTTTAGAAGTTCAAAACCTTGTCAATGCAACCTTGTCGTTTGGGGCCTTGTGGACGAGGCTTAGTTGATGCATCATATCAAGTATTGACATGGCCTCGTCGATGTAGTGGCTGTAGTTGGTTATAAATATGTGCTTGCAACTGCATTTATGGAAGTGGAGATTGTAGTTGCAGCAAAGCTTTTGCATTTTTTCTATTTGAAAGTTAAAATTTTTTTTCTGAGTGTCCACAGCAGGAGTCATTGAGTGTACGAATCTTTATTCGAGCATTGTTGTACTTGAGCACGATAGTGTATGCAGCAATAAAGAAGAGCTTTCTAATAAACCTTGTAGCGCTTTGGATAGATTAGTTATTTCATTTATGCATTTAATGTTATTAATCATTTATTAAATATTTTCAATTAGTTATTAATTATTTTCCAGTTATTACGTTAATGAAACAATTAAGCCAGATAGAGTACGCACATGAGTACGACTGCTTTAAGCATAATACGTATTCGCTTAGTAATCCCAACAGCGTTATTGCTTGGTATGCCCAGTAGCGTAGCGCTTGGTGGCCTAGTAGTGGATACGTGGGTTCAGAAAGTGAGATCATATACTTATGTTAGGATTAGTTAAATGCTAGTTAATTAGTTAATTTAGATTAGTTAATCAAATTCCTTTTATCTACATTTCAGCACCAACTTATAAACACAAAATGATAAAAATTGAATGCCTAAGCTACACTTAAACATACCAACGAACATCACAAGTGTAACTGGGAAGACAACGATTGACTTTAAGGCTAGATTCATTTCTTAAAGGACTAGTGCACCAGCAACGATAAAGTTTACGGAATTTGATCGAATCACGTGTAAATGCTTTGTGATTCGTATGGTTGGGCATAGGGGTACCTCGTTGCTCATCATTGACGCTATTGCTAAGGACTTTATTTGTGGAATGTGCACTATTTAGATTTAAGTGTATACCATTAATATCATTGTATGAACCTTAAGGTTAATATCATTTTCACTATACATAGAGTTATAAAAGTACACTGACAATTTTGTTTTATTTTGTTTTGCAAAATGTCTTATTCTTCTTGCAAGCACGAAGATACCAAACCATCGGTCCCACACGAATGCAAGGTGGTATACACTCATTCAGATGAGTTTGTGTCGAAGTTCACCTTCATCCTACATTAGGATGAACAACTGCAATGCCGATATGGAGGGTAATGTCATCTTGCCCATCGATAGATCTGTGCCTAGGATGCTATTCAAGACCCTTAAGAAGTTGGACATAACAGATCTTCACGAAGAATACATTGTGGATGGATATGACACTTGAAACTACTGTCTCACTAAAACACAACACAAACGAGATTAACGTCAGGAGAAACTCCATGAAGCTATAAAGGGAAAACATTACACCAATCTCTTGTTTCTACTAAATCAAGATGACATTGAGGATCCTCTTACTGAAGGTTCTCAACATGAAGATTCTCCACCCCCTGTTACATATGGCAAGGGTGTGAACCTAAACTTGCGATCCACTATACATAAATTAGGTTTAGGAGAAAGTAACAGTCAAAGTAGGGAGTCGGGAAAGCATCACAACATCAAGGAATTTAAGGATGGTGATCATAATAAGTGTAAGAGTGATGGTGGACACCACGGTGGTAGTGGTGATCCACCTTCCTCTTCATCTTCTTTATCTAATTCCGAACATTCCTCTTCATTTGATGGTTCTCATGCAAGTCGTCATCGAAACAACCATGATGAAGGTTGTTGAGACGCGACTTGCACTAGGCCGCGATATCGCGTACGTGATATTGCGGCCGCTGCGATATAGCATCCCATGCGATATCGCGTACGCGATATCGCGTCCTGCTGCCATATCTATAAATAAGAGGTGGCACTCCCCTCGTTTTCCAATCCTGGCTAGTGTAGCGAAGCTCTGGCAGATTGATCACTCCAGAGTTAGAATTTTTCCCCATGTGCCCGCAGTAGGAGTCCTAGAGTGAACGGCTCTTTATTCGAGCAGCTTGTAACCTGAACCCAAGTTGTGTACG
>MNCI01007457.1:923895-949707 GCA_015680685.1 Gnetum montanum
AAAATACCAAAAAAATCACATACCTCAGACTTGCTTAACCATACACCGTGACACATACAAGCAAGCCTGGGAAGACAACGAACGATTAACCCCAAGTGTTTCTTGTGGCGTTAAGGCATTTAGTCTGCGGAGTTCGATCGGATCGCGCGTGTACGCTCATATTCGTATGGTGGAGTGTAGGGGTACCTCGCCACTCATCAAAGGTGATCAGCGAGATAACCATGACCATGAAGGCCATCAAAACCAAAGGGGTGCCCTAAACCATCATTGACGTCATCGACGTAGTGATGATGAAGAACCTCTCTTAGCGAATCAAAGTATGCTCAACATTGTGGAGGTAGTTAAAATCCTAACCAGACATATGAAGGATAGTTGGATCAAGTGCCTAGACATGAACAATATTCCAAGATCTGAGGAGGGATACAATTCTAATCTGCAGACACATCTACAAGCTTTTCATGATGCTTGCACCTTATAGAACATAGAAAATGAGTGGCAGAAACTCAAGCTTTTCCCAAGGACACTCATTAAGGAAGCTGGAAGTTGGTATTGGTCCTTAGAGCTAGAATCTATCCATAGATGGAGTACTATGTTAGAGCTGTTCAATGACAAATATTAGACGTACTCTAGAGTGTCTAATCTAAGAAGGCAAATCCAAGGCTAGAAACCAGGAGCACATGAACCCTTGGATGCTACCATGGGCCACTACTATTCACTCTTACATTAATGCCTTGGCCATGGTTATTCTTAGAGGGAACAACTTCACCACATCATAGATGGGCTCAGAGTAGAAATAAGAAGAACCCTTGGGGTGTATGCCTAAGGAAGATTATCTAAACTAAGAGCTCATTAGATCTAGAGACTAATTGAGTAGGTAGCAAAAGAAGAAGATGAGCTACGAAAAAGAGAAAGTGCTGAAGAGTATAATAAGGATCCTTCCATTAGAAAAAGAGAGGTTCAATTTTGTGATGAGGAGGAGTCACCACTCGATGAAGTGGTGAACAGAAAAACCTTGCCCATCCAAAAATCTGTTTTTGGCATTTCAGCCAAGGTTGACAAGTTATGGGACTCTTTGGATGAAAAGTTTCAAACTGCTTTAAAGATTGCTGAAGAATCCAAAGAGCAAAATAGTGATCATAATCATAGAAGGTGAAAAGAAGCTGAACATGCCTACCAAAGAGGTAAGGGCAAAGCTATTATAGTAGAGGAAGCTGTGGAGTTTGACTCTAATTATAAAACTAAATGTGACATATGCCAATATGAACATCCAAAGGGATGTTGCCCTATGGTGTTACAATTATAGGAGTCTAAAGTGTATGCATTGAATCCTCACCTAACATGTAGGCAAGCTCGAAGATGATTGCCTTATGCTCAAGGTAGTCCAAGATAGTTCCACCAGCAACAACAAGCTTACTATCCAAGTGGAACTCCTCCACAATCGTATGAATAATACCAATAGTGGTACCAACCACAATTGTGAGGAATGCCACCATCAAGGCAACAGTATCCTTATAGGCAACTAGATCCATATGGGTACTATGTTCAGCAGCTCGTCTCCTCTAGAAGTTATGCAAGTCATACATAATTCAAGCATCACTATTACCCTTCAAAGTATTATCAAACACATTCACCATATACTCAAGGGGAAAACCCATATCCATATCCATATCATCCTTTGCATCCCTCTATACATACACCTCCACCTTCAAACTAGTTACCTCCTGCTCCATCCATGTAAGGTGAGATTCCTCCACAACCACAACAATGAAATGCTACAAGGGTTGTACACTCACAACCAGTTTTTCAACCAAGTGGTCCAGTCAATCAATTAAGAAAAATACCTTTCTTCCAAACCAACAATCCTCTCCAGCCCTCACAACCTACTCTAGTTGATCGCCTCGCATCTCCAACACCCTCATCCTCTGCATCAAATACCTTCGAGTGTCCTTCAAACCAAGTGCTTCCTAGGATCCGCACTGTAATGCTAACGCATGCTATTTTTGACTAGATCAAGGTTGAAAATCTTCCTATGAAAAGATCTGATCCTAGAAGTCCACTCATTTCCCTTCAGATTGCTGGACAAGAGCCATGCAAAGCTCTTATTGACTCTGTTCTCGGAGTTAACCTCATCTCCCATGATATGTACAAGGCCTGGAACCTACCATCTTTCAAGAAGAGCAACATTCATCTAGAATTAGCAGATTAGTCGATTACTATACCTTTAGCATTAGTCAAGGACATTGTGACCATAGTTTGTGGGTGGTCCTATCCTACTAATTTTCTGGTAATCAAGGTGGACAATTGCAAAAATGACTTCTCCATCATCATGGGAAGAGCTTGGTTAAGCACAATTAACACAAGAATGGGCATAAATGATCTATCTTTAGAAATATCCAAGGAAAATGAGCTAGGAAAAATTGAGAAGAAGCGTATTCCATGCATCATGTACAGTGATAACGGGTGTAACTGTGTGAAAAAGATTTGGTCAATCAGGAGTACACATATTAAAGCATGTAATTGGTGTGCACAAGAGATCAATATTCAAAGGTGTCTATACGTAGCAACCACAAAACAGAAGGACACCCATTGGATGATAGCTAATTTAGATAGTAGCACACTATTCATGGAGCCAACTGAGAGCTTAACTTGTGCATATGTTGAAGGCATGAACAAAATTGAACAAGTTCATTTCCAACTCTTTGATGAAGAAGATGATAACTATTGGGGAGAGTTGGAAATCCTTGATCACTTCAAACATGAGCCCTTAGAACTAAAAAATTTACCAACTGGTATGAAGTATTCATTTTTAAAGAATGGTAAACTGGTCATTATTAATGCCAAACTTGCTTTTGGAGAGAAAAAAAGAAAATTTACTGAAGGTGGTGAATAAATGGTCAACAGCCTTTGCTTGGTTATATCCAAAGCTAACAGGAATCAATCTAAGGATATGCCAGTATTGCATCTACATTGACCTAGCCATGAATCCTAGAAGGTAGTTGTAGAGGCAGTTGAAGTGCAAATTAAAGCAAATTGTCAAGGAGGAAATAGAGTTACTCCTCAAGGCAAGGTTCATCTATCCAATTGTGGATAGTGAGTGGGTTAGCCCACTCGTAGTTGTACTGAAGAAGGGTGGAAAATGGTGGGTTTGCAATGACTTTAGGCTATTGAATATGGAAACATTTAAAGATCACGTTCCTTTGCCATTTGTAGATCAAGTGTTGGACATCATATCTGGGCATTGTTATTATAACTTCTTGGATGGTTATAGTGGCTATAACTAAATCCAAATTGCACTCGAAGATAAGGCCAAGAAAACATTCATGAGTCCTTGGGGGACTTTCATATTGTAAAATGCCATTTGGTCTATGCAATGCCCCTGCAACATTTCAATACTTAGTCCTTAATATCTTTCAATAGCAGATCGGTAGTGGTGTTGAAGTCTTCATGAATGAATTTTTCACCTATGGAGCTACTTTGAGTAAGCCTTGGAATGACTTGAGCAAGTATTAAAGAGATGTGTAGAAACAAACCTATGACTCAATTGGCAAAAGAGCCATCTCATGGTCCAACAAGGCATTGTGCTAGGGCACCAAATTTCACAAAAAGGGATTGAGGTAGACTTAGAAAAGATAAGGGTCATCCTAGTAATAACAAACCAACCAGAGATCATTAAAGATGTTCGGTCATTCCTTGGACACACTGGCTACTACCAACAATTTATAGAGAATTTCTCTAAGATCACAAAGTTGTTGGTAGAGCTTATATAGAAAGTTGCACCTTTTATCTGGACCAAGGAATGTGAACACATATTCCAACAATTAAAGGAGAAACTCGTAGAAACACCAATCCTACGAGCACTAGACTAGTCTAGACCTTTCCATATTATGATAGATGCATCTAACTATGCTTTGGGAGTAGTGCTCATGCAGATGGATGATAAAAAACATCCATATTATATTCACTGTGCAAGTCAAAGCATTGTGAGAGCATAGTTAAACTACAACACCACAGAGAAAGAACTAATGGCAGTGGTGTATGCATTGGAAAATTTTAGGCACTATGTGCTTGGTTACAAAGTATTTGTGTAGACGGACCACAGTGCAATCTGCTTTCTCATGAATAAGTTGACGGTGAGCACTTGTGTCATATAGTGGCTTGTGATCTTGTAGGAGTTCGATCTCACTATGGTAGGTTGGAAAGGGACTGAGAATGTGGTCACTGACCACATCTCTTATTTAAGATGGGATAGTAAAGAGGAGGGGAGCTTGCTCTCTGATCAGTTTCTAGGCAAAATCTTCTTTACAAGAGTAATAAGTAAACAAACACCTGTAAAACAAATATGGTATAATGGCATCCTCACCTATCTTTTCACTCACAAGATGCCACAAGACTTGGATCTTAGAAAAAAGCAACGATTTCTTCATCAAGCCAAATACTTCATGGAAATCAATAGACACCTTTATAAGGTGTGTGTTGATGGCTTGATCTATTGGTGTGTTCCTATCAAAGATCAATTGCACATTCTCTAGGAAGCTCATGAAGGGCCTTGTAGAGGCCACTATGCAAGGAGACACACAACCATAAAAATCCTAACGGCAGGATACTATTGGCCTATAATATTTAGGAATGCTCACTAGTTCATCAAGTCTTGTGAACATTGTCAATGTGATGAGGGGATGACTGCTCACATGGAAGGTCCTCAACAATGGATTCAACCATTGGAGCCTTTCGACATATGAGGCGTTGACTCCATATGTTCCATCACACCCATGTCCAACAGAAAGGCATATATTATAGTAGCAATTGACTACTACAAAAAATAGGCAGAAGCAGTAGATGTTACTGATTATACATCATCCACTGCTACCAAATTTATACAACAAAATATTGTGAATAGGTTTGGGGTACGACGTTCACCAATTTCTGATAATGGAACTCAGTTCATAGGTGTCACCTTTAGAAAATTAATGCAACACTTAGGGGTAGAACATAAATTAACAACACCTTATCATCCCCAAGCCAATGGTCAAGCAGAGGTAACCAATTGAGAGATTACAAAAATACTAACATAAACCATTAGCAAATATAGGAAGGACTAGAGTACTAAGCTTAACGATGCTCTATGGGCTTATCATTCAACTTGGAAACTTCCTATTGGCTATTCTCCCTATGAGTTAGCGTACAAGAAACTGTCGATGCTCCCTCCAATTCAAGCTCTGTACACTCTCAACGACCTGTGATCTAAACCTTAACCTATGTTTAGCACAAAAGGAAAGATTGATCAATCTGAACATGTTAGATAAAAATCGATTAGTGGCCCTATCCTTGAATGAGGTGAACAAAGCATTCAACAAACAACGTCATGACCTTAGAATCAAGAAAGTAAAACTTCAACTAGGAGATAAGGTTCTCTACTAGAACCCCGCACATGTACCCCAAAAGACAAAATTCTAAATGTTGTGGGAGGAACCTTATATAATTGATCAAACCTCTTTCTCTAGGGTCATGATAATCTACAAACCTGAAAGCCCAAATAAAAAGTAGTTGGTCAACATCCAACAAGTGAAGGCTTTCCTCGAACCAAGACAGACTAGTACAACTACTACCTCAACAAATGGATAACCACATTCTATTTTTCGGATCTCCTCCTTCCAGCTTACTTGTGGGGGAGATGGCCATCCATGCTAACAATCAAATTGGCTTCTCATTTTTTCTATTATTTGTTTTTCACATTTTTAATCTTTACAAATTATTTATTTTACAAATTCTTGATTTTTCAAATTTTTCTAATTTTACACCATCTTTAGTACCTTTGAACTTTCTTGACTAATTTACATTTTCTTATATATTTCACTTTGTTTGGTTTAATTTAAGTATGATATTTTCTCATTTTTGCTAATAAAGAGTGCTTTATTATCATAGGACATAGTGCCATTGTTGCTGTTTACTAATGATGGTTGATGAAGTGTCATTTAGTCAATGCGTCGACTAGGCCGCATATACGGGGTCGCGTATACGCGGCTGTGTCGATGCGAGCCCATCGACGTAGCCTCCCTACGTCGACGTGGCCCCGTTTACGTAGCCACCCTTTCCAGCTTATAAATATGAGGGCCTTCCGCCTCATTTAGGCATCTTTTTGAGTAGTTGTAGCGAAGCTCTTATAGTTTGTTCCCGCAAGAGATAGAATATTTTCCAAGTGCCTGTAGCAGGTGTAAGAAAAGTGATCGGATCTTTATTCAAGCGTTGATGTATCTAAGCCCATTGGCGTGACGACAATAAAGACGAACTGTTCAAGCATACCTTGCAGCATTTGGACTTAGTTATTTCATGCATTTAATAGTTTAATATGTTTATACTTTATTAATTACTTGTTAATACTTTATTAGTTACTTGTTGATTATTTATGTTTTCATTATTATAATTTCAATCGTTAGTATTCATTCGTAGTTCGTAAAAGACATAAGTACGACCATCTTGAACGTAATCCAAACACTTGGTAAGCCCAATGACGCTTAACTTCTGGTAACCTAGTAGTGTTAGAAAATGCTCAGAATGTGCTTGGAAGATGAGACCGAATACTTATGCTAGGAGTAGTTAGAATATAAACTAGGATAATTAGAGATTAGATTATAGTTTATTCCTTACCTTCCATACTTCAATTAGTCGCCGAAAAAGATAATTAAAAAGATAGAAAAATCATTAGCCTTAGTCTCACTTAACCAACGTAACAGAACTTCACAAGTGAGATTAGGATGACAACGACTGTTCTAACCCAAGGTTTCACTGGTTAGAAGTTTGGTGTATGTTAAGTGCTTACAGTCTGCGGATTTCAACCAAGTCACGTGTGAATGCTCATGATTCATATGGTTGGGCGTAGGGGTACCTAGCCGCTCATCATTGGCGCTATTGCCAGGGACTGTTAGTCTTACATGCGTCATCTAACCTTAGTGAAATTATTATTTAAGTTGTTGGAACGGACCCAGGGTAGAAACATTTACGCACGCTAGGTGGATTCAAGTAAATAGTAAAGTACACCGATTATATGGACCATCTAATGTCCAACATGTCTTCTCACAGGAGAGATGCATTTGAACCACCGGTGCCGCAAGAATGTCGGGTGGTGTACAAACATCCCGATGAATATGTCCCTGATTTCACATTCATCCTACATTAGGATGAGCATCTTTGATGGCGGGACATGGAGGGTAGCATTGTGCTACCACCCGATCGAGTAGCTCTTGTGATGCTATATCACAATATGGGCAGATTGGGCATCTAGGACCATGTGGCAGAGTATGTCATGGAGGACCATGACTATCGGGACTATCGTCCTATGGAGGCTCAATGAACAAGAGATCAGCAACAGGTGGAGAGATATGAACAACAAAAGGGGAAGTAATTCACCAACCCCTTATTCTCACAAGGACTGTAAGACGATGGGGATCCTGTATTTCATGATACCCATTCGACTGAACTTCCCCTGGGGCCACAGTTCCTCTAGTTGATCATTCAGAATAAACCTCCAAGTGACCACGATCCTCAAGCGGATGGAGGGTCACGTAGCAAAGCTAGGGGAGATGACCACAGCCGCCACCAGGGTAGATGGGGAGATCGCTGTCGGAGCAGTGGTGATGACTCTCCTTCTTCTCCGTCCTCTCCCTCTCCTGTGCCTTCCTCCAGCTTAGGCTTTGAGCATAACAAGGGAAGGCTAGAGAGAAAGGACGATGGTAAATAGGTTTAGAAGGGGCAACATGAGGGAGAATGCGACCAATTGCATGGCCCTCACCAGCATGAAAGAAGGGGTAGCAGAAATCATCACAGACGTAGTCCCCAATAGGACTATGATTTAGACAAGCTGTTGTTGGCTACTCGGAGCATGCTCCAAATTGTAGAGGTAGTTCACATTCCAAGTAGGCACATGAAGGATAGTCGGATCAAGCGTGTTGATATGAACAGCATCCCCAGATTTGAAGGGGGATACAATTCTGATCCGCAGACCCACCTGCAGGCGTTCCATGATGCCTGTACCCTACAAAATATTGATAACGATTGGCAATGGTTGAAGCTGTTCCCTCGCACACTCATCAAGGAAGCTGAAAGTTGGTACCGGTCCTTGGAGTCGGAATCAATCAGAAGATGGAGTACGATGCTTGAAATATTTAATGACAAATATCAAACATACTCTAAAGTGGCGAATCTGAGATAGCAGGTCCAAGGTTGGAAACAAGGGAATCATGAATCCTTGGATGCTACCATGAGTAGGTATTACTCATTATTACATTGGTGCCCTAGTCATGGTTATTCTTAGCGTGCACAGCTTCGCCACATTATTGATGGGCTTTGTTTTGAAACACGAAAGACCCTGGGTGTGTATGCCAAGGGAAGATTGTCGGAGCTAAGGGTCCATCAGTTGTAGTGCCTCATTGATCAAGTGGCCAAAGAGGAAGGAGAACTCAGAAAAAAGGAGAGTGTAGAAAAATTCAACTAGGATCCTTCCCTCAGGAAAAGGGAGGTCCGATTTTGTGATAAGGAGGATGAGTCACCACTGGAAGCAGTGGTGAATTGGAAGACTTTGCCGTTACAAAATTTTACATCTAAAATATCGGCAAAGGTGGATAAAATGTGGGACTCTTGGATGAGAAATTCCAAAGTGTATTGAAAATTACAGAAGAGTCCAAAGAACAAGGTAGTGACCGTGAGCAGTGTAGGAAGAAGGGAGCTGAATGTACCCAACATAAGGGTAAGGAAAAAGTTGCTATAGTAGAATAGGTTGCAGAATTTGACACCGAGGAGGATGATGGATGTGGCATATGCCAATATGAACATCCTAAGGGATCTTGTCCTATGGTTTCCCACCTTCAAGAGTCTGGGGTCTATGCCTTGAACCCTCGATTGGCGCAGTGGCAGACACCCTGAAGGTTGCCTTATCCACAAGGCAACCCCAGGTGATTCCACTAGCAGTAGCAAGGATACTACCCAAGTGGAACGCCCCCACAACTGTATGAATATTTTCAATAGTGGCAGCAACCACAAGTGTGGGAGATGCCACCTCCAAGGTAGCAGTACCCTTACAAGCAAGCAGATCCTTATGGGTACTATGTTTAGCAACTGATCTCTCCAAGAGACTCTTCCAGTCATGCGGCCTTTCCCAGTTACTACCACCCCCTTGAATATTTTAGAAATCCATCTCCATCACCTAGGGGGACAATTCCACATCTCTTCTACCCTCTGTCACCTTCTTCTGCCACTCCTCCACACCATCCCTCTCAGTTGCCACCTGCTCCATCCATGCAGGGAGAAATACCGCCATAGCCATAACAACGAAATGCTACGAGGGCTGTTAACTTACAACTGGCACCTTGGCCAAGTGGACCGGAATCCAAGCCACACAAACATCCTTTCTTCCAGTTCAATAATCTAAACACACCCTTGCCTACGCGTGTGGCCAGTGCCTCCGAACCTACCAATGCCTCCAACATCATACTGCTCGAGCAACCCTCCATTTTGCCACACTCCAACATCCAAATGATCATGCTCACACATGCCGTGATAGACTGGATCAAAGCAGGTTCTCTTCCTAAAAAATTGATGGATCAGGGAAGCTCCCTCATATATCTTCAGGTGGCTGGGAACAAGCTGTGCAAAGCTCTTCTGGACTCAGGGTCAGGGGTTAATTTGATCTCTCATGATATGTACAAGAACTGGAACCTGCCCCTGCTAAAGAAGAGCAACATTTGGCTCGAGTTAGCAGACCAATCCATCACCGTTCCTTTGGGTTTGGTGGAGGACATTGTGACCACCATTTGTGGGTGGTCCTACCTTGCTGACTTCCTGGTCATCCGTGTAGAAAACTATAAGGGGAACTTCCGAATCATCATGGGAAGAGCTTGGCTAAGCATAGTGGACACATGACTAAGACTCTGAGATCTGTTCCTGGAAATTTCAAAGGAAAATCCTTTTGGGAAGATCGAGAAGAAAAGAGTTCCATGCATCACGTACAGTGACTCGGGGTGCAGCTGTGTGCAGCGGTTATGGTCCGCTAAGCAGACAACCATTCAAGCATGCAGTTGGTGTACCAAGCAATCACCAATTCAATAGTGCCTGTATGTAGCAGCCACTAACCAAGAGGGCACCTAGTGGCTGACAGCTAATCCTGCTTGCAGCACATTATGCATGGAACCTTCTGAGGGGCTAGTGCAAGCTTATATCAACAGCACGAATGTGATGGAGGAGATTCATCAATAGACCTCCATCGTTGATGACCTAGATGACTGGGGAAAGCTAGAGATCCCTAAGAGCTTCAAACAAGAGCCCCTTGAGCTAAAATCCCTACCGGCTCACTTAGAGTATGCATTCTTGCAAAATGGCAAGCCGGTAATTATCAATGTTGCCCTTGCTCCTAAATAGAAAAAGAAGTTGCTGGTGATGGTAAAAAAATGAGTTGCTACATTCGCGTGGTCCTATCCTGAGCTGACTGGAGTTGATCCCAGGATCTGCTAGCACCGGATCTACCTTGACCCTTCCATGAAGCCACGACGATAGCCACAAAGAAGGTTGAATCCCAAATTGATGCATATCATAAAAGATGAAATCAAACAATTACTCAAGGTGGGATTCATCTATTCTATTGCCAATAGCAAATGGGTTAGCCCACTCATTATTATACCCAAGAAAGGTGGCAAGTGGAGGGTCTATATTGATTTTCTGTTGCTCAACATGGAAACTTTCAAGGACCACTTTTCACTCCCATTTGTGGACCAGGTGTTGGACACAATCGTAAGATACCGATATTACAGTTTTTTGGATGGTTATAGTGGTTATAACCAAATCCAAATAGCACCAGAGGACTAGGCCAAAACTACCTTCATGAGTCCATGGGGAACTTCTGCATATAACAAGATGCCCTTTGGCCTGTGCAATGCACCTGTGATGTTCCAACACCTTGTCCTAAGCATCTTCCAGCAATAAATCAGCAATGGTGTAGAGGTCTTCATGGATGACTTCTCCACCTATGGTGCCACATTTGAGCAAGTCTTGGACCGCCTAGAGTAAGTTCTAAAGAGGTGTGTAGACACCAATCTGCGGCTCAATTGGCAAAAGAGCTATTTGATGGTCCAAGAGGGCATTGTGTTGGTGCATCGCATCTCATCAACAGGGATCAGCATAGACCCTGAAAAGATCAGGGTCATCCAAGGAATTACCCACCAACCAAGTACTGTCAAAGATGTGTGGTCATTCCTTGGACACACTGGTTACTACTAGCGTTTCATAGAGCGCTTCTCGAAGATAGCCCGACCGTTGGTAGAGCTTACAAAGAAGGATGCTCCGTTCATCTGGACCAAGGAATGCGAGTTTGCATTCCAAGAGCTGAAATAGAAACTCATAGAAGCTCCAATTCTACGGGCACCAGATTGGTTCAAACCATTTCACATGATGATGGATGCCTCCAACTACGCCTTGGGAGCCATGCTTACACAATGTGATGATCAGAAACGTCCATATTATATCCACTGTGCAAGGCATAGCATTGTGGGTGCACAACTGAACTATACCACCACCAAGAAGGAATTGATGACGGTGGTGTTTGCATTAGATAAATTTTGGAACTATGTGCTCGGATACAAGGTGTTTGTGCACATAGATCACAGTGCTATCTGGTTCATGATGAAAAAACCAACGGTGAACCCCCGTATAATCCGGTGGCTGGTGATTCTTCAGGAGTTTGATCTTACAATGGTAGACAGAAAGGGGACTGAGAATGTGGTCGTTGACCACTTGTCTCAGTTACGATGGGATGACGCAGAAGAGGAGGAGCCTTTATTTGATTAGTTTTCAGATGAACTCCTCTTCATAGACACCATTGATCCTCAAGCACCCAAGGAATTTCATTGGTTCAACTGCATCCTCATCTACCTTACAACTCAGGAGATGCCAAAGGAGTGGAACCATCGGCAGAAATGATAGTTTCTCCATAAGGCCAAGCGTTTCATGGAAATCAATGGCCACCTCTACAAGATGTGCATAGATGGCTTGGTTCGATGGTGTGTCCTTGACGATGATACACTGCATGTCCTCCAAGATGCTCATGAGGGCCCTTATGGGGGCCACTATGCTAGATGTCGAATGACCATTAAAATCCTACTTGTAGGGTATTACTAGCCTACACTTTTAGGGATGCACAATGGTTCACCCGCTCCTGCGAACGATGCCAAAGAGATGGTGGGATGTCGGCATGGTTGGAGGGACCTCAACAGTGGATCCAACCACTGGAGCCCTTCGACATCTAGGGTATTGACTTCATGGGGCCCATCCACCCCTTGTCAAACAAAAAGGCATACATCATCGTGGTGGTGGACTACTATACAAAGTGGGCAAAAGTGGCAGCCATCATCGACTGTTCTTCAAACACCGCTGCACAATTTGTCCAGCAATAAATCATTACTAGGCTTGGAGTGCCTCGTGCACTCATTGGTAACAATGGGACTCACTTCACAGGGGTCACTTTTCAAAAACTCATGCAACGTTTAGGGGTAACACACAAATTCACAACACCCTATCATTCCCAAGCCAACGGGTAAGCCAAAGTCACAAATAGGGAAATCACCAAGATCCTTACATGAACAATTGGCAAATACAGGAGGGATTGGAGTACCAAGCTCAATGATGCCCTATGGGCCTATTGCTCGACTTGGAAACTTCCTGTAGGGTACTCTCCCTACAAGTTAGTGTACGGAAAGTTGCCAACACTTCTTATGCAAGTAGAACTCCAGACACTATCCACAGCTAGTGACCTTGGCCTTGACCTACCACTAGCACAACGAGAATGATTAATCAATTTAAGTATGCTAGATGAGAACCGATTAGTGGCCCTATTTTCAAATGAAACCCACAAGGCCTATAACAAGAAACGACATGATCTTAGGATTTGGAAGGTCACATTTAGATGTGGAGACAAGGTATTGTATTGGAACCCCTCACATGTATCCCAACTGACAAAGTTTCAGACACTATGGGAGGGACCTTATATTATCTTTGAAACCTTCCCATTCGGGGCCTTGATCATCCACAAACCTAGGGATCCCACTAGAACATAGTTGGTCAACCGCCAACAACTAAAACCTTTCTGTGAGCTTCACACAACCAGTGCCACAGCCTTGTCATTAGCCGATCATCCACGCTCTATTTTTTGCGTCTTCTCCTTTCCACCCAGTCATGGGGAAGACCCTCATCCCTGCTAATCCATTTCATTGCACCCCTCACCATTTTATCATTTTTTTTTACACTTTTTTGTTTTCCATTTTTTGTTTTCCACTTTTTGTTTTCCAATTTTTTTTCAATTTTTTGTTTTACACTTCCTTGTTTTCCACTTTTTGTCTTACAATTTTTTGTTTTCCATTTTTCATGTTTTTTGTTTACATTTTGTCGTCATATTGTTTGGCGTGGTTGGTTTTCGTTATGATGGGTACTGTAATAGTCTTCCTCATTATTTGGCTCTTGCCATTGCATGGTTGTCCTTGGATTTTACATTGTGTTCACTTCATAAACTCGGCAGTGAGTCCACGTTATTTGCCTGTTCACCATTCCATGGTTTTCCTTTTGTTGCGAAAATGTAACCCCTTCACTTAAAAACATTTTAATTAATGTGTGACTTGTGTAGTTCCCAGATTGAGGGATGACCCAATGGTTTGAATCAGGTGTGACTTCAAGGGGAATGCTGTTCTATTCCCTGGGTTGCCTGTGTGTCCTCACGGATTTCCTCCCACTCCAAGTCTCTCTCCATGGAAGCTTCTAGGCAGTTCAAACTTGCATGGTGTGGTCCTCACTGAAAAAATTCAAAAATTCAAAAAAAAAGATAGAAGAAAAAATAAAATAAATAAATAAAATGAGGATTCAAAGCACACCCCTTGGTTGAATGCATGCAAACACACATGGGTCTTCGCATGGTGTGGTTCCCCTGCACAAAAGAAAAGAAAAACGAATCGTGGGGGAATTCAAAGCACACCTCTTAGACCACCTCTCCCGGGCCATACGTTGTAGTTATGGGACTTCCTTGGTCCCCTCTAACTTTGTCCCGTATCACTTCCCTCTTCTCATGTTTCCTGGAGTGGTATTTTTCTATGGGGTCATTCTTGTTTCCTTAGGGGATGGTCGGGACTTCTTCTATCACTGCGAGGTCATTGTTTGCGGATGGTTTTGGGTCTAACCTCCGGAAAGGTTCTATCGAGTCACTTAACCACGATCACACATGAGGTTTCATGTGGCCAACACTCGAACTTTCCATTCTCTCCTCTCTCTTTGTTCCCACTTCTCTTCATACTCACCTCACTACCCTTTTTATGTTTTGTGTGTTTGTTGTGTTTTCTGTAGATCTCTCATGCCTTAGCAGGTTCTCTTGGTTTGGAGTCTTCACTGGTGACACCACTTATCGGCACCTCGGCCCATAGACCTTGGTGTTGAGGGTATGCATGGGCTACAAAGGCTATTGCTTGCTATGGGGAGGATCCACCTGCATATTTCTGGTTTTGCTTGTTAAGCCTCCTATCCTTTGGATTTCTTGGTTGATTGGTTTCAGTGTCCCATCGTTCGATTTCATCCTTGTAGAATTCCTTTTCCATCCTGTTCTTAAATTTTGTCTCTTTTTCGTGCTTCATTAGCTTCCTCCTATCCTCAGCCATGATCGGGCCTTCTCCGTGCTTCAGTCACCTCAATTTGGATTTTCGAATTTTTCATTTTGGGTGTTTTTTGGGTTGGTCAACGCTGGTCTACAAGTGAACAGTGCTGTGTATACGGGGCCCTGTATAAGCAGCGCCTGCGTATACACAGCCCCGTTGATGCAGTGCCCAACTGCTATATATACCCCACTGCACTTCTTCATTTTTCATCATTTGGAGTCCAAATTAAGGGGAATTTTTGCCATTTTTTCTACTTAACCCTTCCCAACTCACCTACATTCCATTGCGTGTCCGCATCAACTTGTCTTTGCCCCTTTTTCTACAATCGAAGGTATGCACTTAGTCGTGGGGGGGGGGGTTGGGGCCCTTGTGTAATTAATTAATTAATTAACTAATTAGTTATTAATTATAAAACCTTTGGCCCTAACCCCTAACTTAACACTCCAGGAGACTTAACGGTGTGCCTGTGCCATTAACATAACTTGGTCAAACTGAGAAAGTATATGTGGACCATCTTAAGTTACTTATGAACGGTCTAACGGACGGTTATGTTTGATTTCAAATGGCATCCAAAACGAGGCACCCAAGGGATGAAGCACCATCACAACCAAGGGACAAGCGTCCACATACGGGAAGGGGACGAGGTGTGCAACCGCTAGAGTATGCGGAGGGCTCTCATGCAATTGGGCCCTTCCGCGAATGACTTGATGTGGAATCTGTTCGCCGGATTCCCGAAGAGGAGATTCCCAACGAGTAATCGCTAGGGGATGAGACTCCAGGGATAGCACCATGGCTTGAGGTCACCCTAACCCAAGCTTGCCTTGATGCTATCACACCATGCGAGGTGCAATGGATGGTCCTCCAAGAGTTAAATTTTGTACCATTCCTCGAGAATGCTCCAGAAGACGTGAGGCTCCAACTGCAGACCTCTCCGATGTGGCCAATCATCACAACCAGTGGTGAGTGGTACTTAGGAGAAACCTATCTCTTCTGGACGAATCAGAAACCAGGGTCAAGAGTAAGAATCAAAGAAATTTATGTCTCTTACTCTTTAGAAGAAATAGTGCAAGCTCTGGGGTTGCCCAAAATTGTGGTAGATGTGGTAGAAATTTCTAAGCAGGCCAATCCAGAGGTGAAGGTGCAATGGATCCAACGGTGCTACGGGGTAGAGCGTAAGGAATTTGGCTCCTTGACCATGGTGGAGAGAGTATACTCCAAGATAGCATCTTACCATTTGAATCCAACGATAAGACCCAGCAAAATCACAACTTTTTTCGCTCATGTGTGTGCCTCCTTGAGTGGGAAATTTCCCATGAGTCTTCCACAACTGTTGTTTCTGGAAATTGAAAAAAGGTTCACTGAGAATGAACATGGAAGATGAGCTCTCCCCTTTCCTTGCCTAATCCAAAAGTTATGCAAATGGGCAGGGATAGCACGGTACTCTAATGATATCATCCAGCGTGCCTCAATTGCCTTGTGGTGAGAAATGATGAAAGAAAAAACTCCTGCCACCACATAGACAAAGGAAGAGTAGAAACCACCTCCACCACCTGTGCAAACAATGTAGCTGGGCTCAAAAAACATAGCAGAATACATTCGCGAGCTCCAAGAAATGCTCTTGAGCCAGCAAGAGTAATCTGGTAGGACTGGTGGAGGAGAAGATACTTTGGTTTATCGCCCTGCCATGAGCCACCTGGAGCAAGTGGCTTAATCAGTCAGCTTGCTTGAAAGGGCATGGCTGATATTCTCTGCCACCCGAGCACCAATTCCACCCAGAATAGATCCAAGCATTCGAGATGTATCAACCAAAACACAACAATTGTTCCCCAAAATCTCAAGGAATGCTGCTATTTTTTCGGTATGCTTGGAATACGGTGAAGAGGCGACGGTCTTGGTGATGCAGCACTAGGGACAGGAAGTTGTAGCCAAAGTGGTTGCTGATACAATTGTTACGGTCCTTAATGCACTGGCAGCACCTGTACCAAAGATTCATGGGCTACAAGATGTACATGTGTTTGCCAGAACTTCACGTAGCAAGATTGATGCAGCCCAACATGAAGAATTATTGGACTGACTGGTGGGAATTGGGCAATCGCTTCCAGATGTCTTCGACCTTCCGAACAACATCACTGTAACCTAGTCAGAGCTATTATTGGCAAGGGGCAAGAGCATCATCTTGGAAGGGCAACTAGAAGTTGCTCGAGCTACTTGTTAGTGCTTGGCAACGGAGGTAGCCCAATTAAGAGCCCAACTTGCCGATCCAGCCATCCTCAATCACAAAATCACCAGAGATGAAGCTTTTCAATAGCTTCAACTTAAACTTCAGGTTGTTGAGGATGTGCGAGAGATGGCGATCCTAGACAAGTCCATAGCAGACGCCCAAGTGTATTATTTAGAGAAGGACTTAGTGGAGGTTCGCCAGGAGAACATGCAGCTAACCATAGAAGTTCATCGCCTGCGTAATGTTTATGTAGAGAACAAACACATGAAAGATTTCATCCACCAATAGCAGGAGGAGCTAGCCAGGGTGAACGTAGACATAAGAAGGTTGGCAGCTGAAAATAGAAATTTGTCAATGGAGGAGGTTTGAGCATTGCAACAAAAGTCTATAATCGAAATTGCTGCTTGGAAAAACGAGGCCCTGAGGTTGGAAAAAGTCAAAAATCATTATAGGGACCAAGTGGGATTGCAGAAGGAGGTGAACGAGAAGAACATTCAAGTCGCTAAAGCCAAGATGAACCAAGCACTTGAGCAGCTCTGAGAGGGAGGCGATATATGGCCATCCATATTTGATGGGTTGAACGCCTACAACAAAGCAGAAATCTATCTAAAGGAGTTGCAGGTTGAAGAAATAACAGAATACATGGAATTGGCCAACCTTCGATACGAGAGTGAGTTCCAGGTGCACAAGGCAAAAAAACAGAAGCTGGCAATAGCAAATGTGGAACTAGAGGTCCTCCGCATAAGCTTTGAAGGCCAACGTACTGTTGTAGAGGACTTGGCCCGAAGAATGAATGACTACCAGCAATTGCAGACATCAATCCGAGTGTTTGACATCGAACGCAAGTAGTTCGTAGCCTAGTTTATCAATTTAAAAGAACTCTTTTTGATGTTGCCTTGCCCTTGGGAAGTTCCAACTCCAGCATACATTGGAGAAGCTGCCTGGACCATGAATGACCCTAGAAGTAAAGAAGAAAAAATGAGGGCTCTCTTGGAGGCATTTCAGCTACCTCCAGAAGTTGCAGCTACCACAGGACTTTCTACATCCATGCCACCACCTATGCATGGGCCAGAGGCTGGAGAGAATTCGTTAGAACCACCACCCCCAGGGATGGTGTGATCTTCTCTAGCAATTTTGTGCATCATCCTACATAGCAAAGGCTCCAAGACCGGCAAGGTGTTCAATTTTATCTCCAAACACCGCCATTTTTGTAATTTGTCCCCCTCTGTAACTTGGGCACTTGTTCAAATTTATGTTGTATCATGTGTGTGTCATGTATGTATTTAAGTTATGTGTGTTGTAAATAAGAACCCATACCTTCCAAATTGTAAATTAACTCGAGGACGAGTTTTTACTTAGTCGTGGGGGTATGATGAAGTGTCATTTAGTTAATGCATTGACTGGGCCGCGTATACGGGGCCGTGTATACATGGACCTGTCGACGTAGCCTCCCTCCGTCGACGTGGCCCTGTTTACGCAGCCACCCTTCCCGGCCTATAAATATGAGGGCCTTCCACCTCATTTAGGCATCTTTTTGAGTAGTTGTAGTGAAGGTCTTGCAGTTTTTTCCCATAAGAGATTGAATATTTTCCAAGTGGCCGTAGCAGGTGTAAGAAAAGTGATTAGATATTTATTCGAGCGTTGATGTATTTGAGCCCATTGTCGTGACGGCAATAAAGACAAACTGTTCAAGGATACCTTGCAGCATTTGGACTTAGTTATTTCATGCATTTAATAGTTTAATATGTTTTTACTTTATTAATTACTTGTTAATGCTTTATTAGTTACTTGTTGATTATTTATGTTTTCATTATTATAATTTCAATCGGTAGTGTTCATTCGTAGTTCATAAAAGACATAAGTATGATCGTCTTGAACGTAATCCAAAAACTTGGTAAGCCCAACGATGGTTAACTTCTGGTAACCCAGTAGTGTTAGGAAATGCTCAGAACGTGCTTGGAAGATGGAACCGGATACTTATGCTAGGAGTAGTTATAATATAAACTAGGATAATTAGAGATTAGATTATAGTTTATTCCTTACCTTCCATACTTCAATTAGTCACCAAAAATGATAATTAAAAAGATATAAAAATCATTAGCCTTAGTCTCACTTAACCAACATAATAGAACTTCACAAGTGAGATTAGGATGACAATGACTGTTCTAACCCAAGGTTTCACTAGTTAGAAGTCTAGTGTATGTTAAGTGCTTACAGTCTATGGATTTTGACCGAGTCGCACGTGAATGCTTATGATTTGTATGGTTGGGCGTAGGGGTACCTAGCCGCTCATCAATGGTTTATGCTTAATGTTATGATTGTTAATGATTGGTTTCTATTTTTGAATTCTGATGTTTGATGACTTTGACATGGTTTATTTTTCATGGAACAGGTAGTGAGTCCATGTTATCCACCCATCCAATGAACTCTATGGTTTTCCTTGTTCTGTGAATTTGAGGTTCCTTTTCATTAAAGAAACTTTTAATTAATCGGTGACCTTGGTAGTTTTGGAATTAGGAAGGATTCAAAGTTTTGTAAAGGATGTGACTTCAAGGGGACTCAATACTCTTTGTACTCTTTTACTTGGTTGAGTGCTTGAGTGTTTTTTATGGACTTCTGACTATTCCACACCAACCACTAATAGGAAGTCAAATAACGTCATTGCATGATGTGGTTTCGATTTAAAAAAAAAAAACAAATGATGGGAATTCAAAGCACACCCCTTCAACATGAATAAGTCCTCACATGGTGTTGTTTCAATTTCAAAAAATAAAAATAAAAATGAGAATTCAAAGCATAACCCTTGGAAAAATAAACGGGCTACATGCACTGGTTATGGAACTTGAATGACATGCACCTATGCTTGAGGTCCCCTCTAACTAAGGCCCTCTCTCTCACTTCCTACTTCTCTTTTCTTGTCTTTGTGAAATGGTGGTTGTTTTGTGGAGGCATTCTTGTGTCTCGAGTGGGTGGATTAGTCTTGGAGTGGTGACATGAAGTTACTAAAAGCAAATGGTTTTGGTTTGGACTTAGGATGGAACCTCTTGGGTCATTTTAAACACAAATTCCCCATGGGACTTCTTACAACCTCAATTTGGAACTTAATTACACCTTCTCTATCATCCATCCATGCTACCATAACTCACCTCACTACTAAGTTCTATGTTATGCTCTATGTCTTGGTTTGATGTGTTGGGATTCTTGAGTAGATTCTTTTGGGTTGGCCCTTAACTTATCATGATGATTAAATCAATTATGGGACCCAAAAACTCCTTAGTTGAGGTTATGCAAGGGCCAAAAGGGCATGAGCCTGCTATGGGGAGGACCCATTTGCATAGCTCTTGGTTTGGTTAGTTAGGTTCCTTACCTTTGACATCACTACAATCCTATCTTTTTCATTTTTCATTGAGTATTCCACTTAGTGCTCCTTAATCTTTCATTTCATTCATCCACTAAATTAATTTTTCTTCTTTTTCCAAAATTTATGAGCTTCAACACTCTCTTCTCATGTTTTCATACTATTCTTGGTCTTCTAAGCTTCCATTTAACACCAATTTCACTAAAAAACTCTTCATATTTTGCAAGTTTGACTAAGGTCAAAGTTTGACTATGGTGGTTAATGGTTGTGTCATTGAGGCTCCATCAATGCATCCCCCCTAGTCAATGAGGCCTAGTTGATGCAGCACAAAACCCCTATATATACCATTGGTCACTTTGCAATTTTTTACCATTTACTCATAACACAAGGGGAGTATTTGAAAATTTTTAGAGCCCAAAACCTTATAGCGCTCATAACTTCCCAACTGTTTGTCCAAATTACCTCATTTTTTGATCATGAGCTTACTAGAGGTAACATCTTTATTGTGGGGGCCACAAACCTTAAGGTTTCTGATGAAAAATCAATGAATTTTTTTGAAAATTTTCCTAACTCCCTCAAGGGCCAATAATCTTAACCATATATAAACATCAACTTTTTCACAAGTTAACCCTTCCAACAACCTTTGGGATGATTTTTTAATGAAAATACATAAATAAATGATAGTTAAATAATTAAATTAGCCATAATCACAACTTAGCCAAAGTGTAACCATCCTTAAGAGAAAAGGTATCCAAATTATTTTAAGGTTACATGATGATTGCTAACCCATGGTCTTATTGTGATTACAAATGACACCCAAACAAAAACATCCATAGGAAGAAGAAACTTTGCAACCATGGAAGAAACAACCTAGAGTTTGAAGGGGCCAACAAAAACAAGGCCAAGAACTACCTAAGGAAACCCATGCAATGGGGCCTCTTCGTGAGGAGCCCAAAGTGAAATTTGTTTGATAGATTCTAGAAGAAGAAGTGCCGACTAAACAATCACAATGACGAGAAGTGACTTGTCCCACACCAAGGCTTGAGGTCACTTTGACTCAAGCCTACCTTGATATCATCAAGTCTCAAGGGATTCAATGATTTGTTCTTTAAGAGATCAACTTCGGGACATTTTTGGAGAAAGCTTTAGAGGATGTCAAGACTCAATTGGGAACCTCTCCCATGTGGCCAATCATTACATCCAGTGGGGAATGGTACATGGGAGAGACATACATTTTTTGGAACAATTGAAAGCTAGGATCCATAGTCAAGATCAAGGACATTCAAGTGTCCTACTTGGCAAAAGCTATTACACAGGCACTTGGGTTACTTGGCATTGGAATGTAGCTGGCAGAATTATCCATGCAAGATGACCCTGAGGCAAAGAAGAAGTGGACCTAGTGTTGCTATGGGATGGACTGTAAGGAGTATGGTGTGCTCACATCGGCAAAGTAGATTTACTTTAAGATTGTAGCCTATCACCTCAATTCAACAGCGAGGCCAAGCAAGATGACTACTTTCTCTACCCGAGCATGCATCGCTCTAAGTGAGAAGTTCCCTGTTAACCTTCCATAATTGCTATACTTGAAGATTAAGAAGCATTTCAAAGAAAATGAATGTGGAAGGAAGACCCTACCCTTTCCATGCCTCATTAGAAAACTTTGCAAAAGGGGTAGGCATTGCTCGCTACTCTAATGATACACTCAGGCATACTCTTTTGGCTTCATGGTTCGAGATCATGAAAGAGAAGATGCCAGTGACCACTCAATTAGAGGAGTTGCCACTACCACCACCCACTCAGGAAACAACATCGAAGGCCCACGCAACCATTGAACATCTACAAAAAATTTGAGAATAGTTCTTAAGCAAATAGGAGCAACAAGTAGGAACAAGTGGGGCAAATCCATCTATGTATTGGCCAGCAATGAGTCACCTTAATGAGGTGGCTCGAATAGTTAACTAGATGGAGAGGGGTGATCCCATTTTCTTTGCCCAACGAACACAGTTGCCTTTGAGGTTAGATCCCAATGCTTAAGACGTGATGGTGTCACTAACAACATATCATCTATTCCTAGAAATCTCTGGGAATGCCACCACTTTCTCGGTGCAGTTGGAGAAAGGTGAAGAGGTAACTATCTTGGTGATGTAGCACCAAGGGTAGGAGACAATGGTAGAAGTGGTTGCTGATCATGTTATAAAAGCATTGAATGCACCTATGACATCTATACTAGATGTATCTGTACTTTAAGATGTGTAGATGTCCATAGGCATGGTCAGTGAAAAATTAAATGCAGCCCAGCACGAAAAGTTGCTAGAATGACTAGTAGGAACTAGGAAACCTACTCTAGACATCTTTGATCTTTTGGAGAACATCATTGCAACCTAGTTAGAACATCATTGAATGTGAGGGATAGATGTATTATTTTTGAGGGGCAACTAGAAAATGCCCAAAAGCAAAATCAATGCTTGGCTGTAGAGGTTGTCGACCTTTGTGTCCAACTTATAGAACAAGCAATCCTCATCCCAATAGTAACAAGAGATGAAGCTATTAAATAGCTTCAAGGTTGAGGAGGAGGTAGTGATGGCCATCTTTAAATAGTCCATAATAGAATTTGAAACGTACTCAATCCAAAAAGGACTTGAATTAGATGCGCTAGGAGAATGAAGCATTGACTGCACAGAATCATCGCTTACAAAATGTTGATGTTTATAAAGATCAAATGCAAGAATTCATTCATCAACAGCCAGAGTAGCTTTCCAGAGTAAACACTAAATTAAGGAATTTGGTTGTGGAAAACTGCAATTTGTTAATGAAGGAGGTGTGTACCTTGCATCAAAAGTCTACCATCGAGATCACTCCCTAGAAGAACAAAGCACTCAAATTTGAGAAAGTGAAAAATCACTATAGGGACCAAGTCAGCTTGTAAAAAGAAGTTAATGAGAAACATATCTAGATGACAAAGGCAAAAATAAATGGAGCCCTCTAGTAACTCCAATAAGGAAGAGAAGTGTGGCAACCCATTGTTGATGGGATTGATGCCTACAATAAAGCAGAGATCTACTCAAAGGAGTTGCAAATCGAGGAGATGACAAAGTATATGATGACTATTAGATGACCATGGTCAAAATTAGAAAAATAATTGGCTAGCTTGTATCTATTATACAAGGCCTAGTTTAAGCACCAAAAAGACACCAAGTAGAAGCTTGAGATTGCAAATGCTGACTCGAAGTTCTCAGAGAATGATTCAGAGATCAATGATCTATCATTCAGAACCTAGCCAAATGGATGAATGACTACTAGGAGCTGAAAAACATAGTCAAGGCATTCAACATTGACATAAATAGTTCACTACTTGGTTTGTCAATGCGAAGGAGTTATTTCCAACAATCCCATGTTCTTGGGATGTGCCTATTCCAACCCACATTGGGGAAGTTGCGTGGATGGTGCATGATCCTTGAAGTAAGGAGGAGAAAATGAAAGCACTATTGGATGCTTTTCACCTTTGACTTGAAGTCGCAACAGCAATAGGATAGTCGTAGCTACCTCAATCGCTGCCCATGGGTGAAGCCAGTGAAGGTACCTTGGAGCCTCAGGAACCACCACCAGTTGGGACCATTTGATCTTCTCCAACAACTTCACAACATCAAGGGATGTGCTGTTCAATTTTTGAAAAGTTGAGTCATGGTTTTCAATTTTGTGTCTTGAACATCACCATTTTTTGTAATGTGTTGATTTGTACACCTAGGCACTTCATTTTTTGTCAAGTTAGTTTGTTTTGTTTGAGGAAAAGTTAGTCAATAATCCCATACCTTTCCAATTTTGTAAAAGAACTCGAGGACACGTTTTTATTTAGTTGTGGGGGTATGATGAGTCAGGTTCTATCAGTTATGTCAATGAAACCTTATCAATATGACCTCTTCATTTAGGCCTCGTTGATGAGGCCTAGTTGACGCATCATATCATGTGTCAACGTGGCCCCATCAACATAGTGCCTGTAGTTGGCTATAAATATGTGCTTGCAGCTGCATTTATGGAAGTAGAGATTGTAGTTATAGCAGAGCTCTTGCATTTTTTCTATTTGAAAGTTGGAATTTTTCCTCTAAGTGCTTGTAGCAGGAGTCATTGAGTATACAAATATTTGTTCGAGCATTGTTGTACCTGAGCATGATAGTGTGTGCAGCAATAAAGATGAGCTTTTTGATAAACCTTCTAGCACTTTGGATAGATTAGCTATTTCATTTATGCATTTAATGTTCTTAATCATTTATTAAATATTTTTAATTGATCATTAATTATTTTCCAATTATTATGTTAACGAAGCAATAAAGCTAGATATAGTACACACATAAGTACGATTGCTTCAAGCGTAACACGTATTTGCTTGGTAATCCCAGCAATGTTATTGCTTGGTACACCTAGTAGTGTAGCACTTGGTCACCCAGCAGTGGATACATGGGTTTAGGACGTGTATGAAAAGTGGGATCGAATGCTTATGTTAGGATTATTTAAACACTAGTTAATTAGTTAATTTAGATTAGTTAATCAAATTTCTTTTATCTACATTTGAGCACCAACTTATAAACATAAAATGATAAAAATCAAATGCCTCAGTTATACTTAACCATACTAATGAACATCACTTAACCATACTAATGAACATCACAAGTGTAATTGGGAAGATAATGATTGACCTTAAAGCTAGATTCACTTCCTAAAGGACTAGTGCACTAGAAACAATAAAGTCCATCGAATTCGACTAGATTGTGCATGAACACTTTGTGATTTGAATTGTTGGGTGTAGGGGTACCTTGTCGTTCATCATCATTCATTATAGAAGTTGATGGGTCGACCATTATAGAAGTTGAAGGGTTGATCGTTACAAAAGTTGAAGGGCTTGCTATTACAGAAGTTGAAAGGTTGGTCATTACAGAAGTTGAAGGGTCGACCATTATAGAAGTTGAAGGGTCAACTGTTATAGAAGTTGAAGGGATTCATTGATGTATTTTCCTATGTAAAGGCCATTATTAGTTGAATAAAAAAGTGAAATTGAGTTTCCTCGGTTTGCCCCTATTTTGTTGTTTATTTTGATTTTTTATTTGAGAATAGCAGTGCACAGTCCTAGAGGCTAACAATGGTATCAAAGCTTAGTTTTGGAGGCTAGAGGGAAATTCCAGTTTAGGAGGCTAGAGAGAAAAGCTCAGTAGTGCACCTGGTTTAGGAGGCTCGAGAGAAGAGCACAGTAGTGCATAAATGGCTTCTAAAAATTTTATACAGCTTGCCATCCCACATTTTGATGGTCACTATGACTATTGGAGCATGTTGAAAATATTTTTAAAGTCTAAGGAGTACTTGCAAGTTGTTGAAGATGGTGTAGTAGCACCCATAGCTAAGGTTGCACTCACAAATGAACAAAGAAAGTGTTGGCGACCGTTTGGGACGCGACCGCCAACGAGTGTCCTCGAATAGGATTTAGGTGCCTGCTGGTCTCTGGCAACACCAAGGCCCAGATACCTCCAAATAAACTCAGTAGTTAATGTGAGTATGTGTGTGTGCTGTTGCGG
>MNCI01007457.1:950472-968919 GCA_015680685.1 Gnetum montanum
ACGCCGCAACAGCACACACACATACTCACATTAATTATTGAGTTTATTTGGAGGTATCTGGGCATTGGTGTTGCCAGAGATCAGCAGGCACCTAAATCCTGTTTGAGGACACTCGTTGGCAGTCGCATCCCAAACGGTCACCAACAGTTCTTTTGGCGCTAGAAGGAGGGCTGAAAATTAAGCCTCTAGGTTCATAAGCCTTATACTTTTAGTACATCAAGAATTATTTGTAAGACTTAAGAAATTAGATATTATTTTTAGTTCATGACCAAGAGATTGATAGTTTGGAAAGTTTCAAAGTTTCAAAAGATATTCTAGATTCTAAGACTGATTCTTCATCAGAAGAAGAACAAAAGAAAGTTTCTGAATTGGGAACAAGTAGTGGAGTGAAAACTAGAAGATCAAGAAGATCACCCATTATATCTGGTTTATCAATTCGTAAGAGAAGATCTAGAAAGTCTAAGAGTTCAACATTTCAAAGGAATAGGATGGCAAATCCTTGGCAAGGAGTTACACCATTAGGATTTCAAAATTACAATGATATTCCTAAGGTAGTTTACAAATATTTGCCTGAGCCTTTCATTCCTGGAAAAGCTTATTTAGCTGAAGAATATATTCACATGTTTGAGTTAGCTTTAGCTCATGCAAATATTCAACATCAAGATCAAGCTTGTAGGTTGTTTGTATCAAATCTAAAGGATATGGCTCAGATTTGGTATTCGAACTTACCAAGTAATAGTATTACAAGTTGGGATGACATGAAGAATCTTTTCTTAGCCCAGTTTGGTAATCAATTAGATCAACAACAACTATACTGTGGGCTGATACAAGCTAAGCAAGGAGTTAAAGAGTCAATTAGAGATTTTAACATCAAGTTTCAACGAATTTGTGGACTCTTTCAAAGACAATATAGGCCATCAGAAGAAATGCTTAAAGAAACTTATCTTAAGGCTGTCAACCCCAACATTTCAATTTGGTTAAGGAGAACTCCAAACTTAACTACACTAAATGACTACTTTAGTGAAGCTATACAGTTAGAAAAATAGTTGAACTTGAATCCTGAAGAAAATATTGCAATTCAAAAAAGAGAAGAAAGAGTTATGATTCCTATGCAAGATTTTGCTCAATTTAAAGCTTTACCAGGTCCATCTCATGTTAAGATAGAGCAAGAACATGAAAGAGTAGGATCTGAAAAAGGACAATTAATGAGAGATATGTCTAACAAAATAGTGAAGCTTGAAAAAGCATTGGCAAGAGTTAATATCAAGGAAGAAAGGAAAAATAGAAAGCATAAACATCAAGACACTAAGTTAGTAGAAGATGAGGATGAAAGTGATCTTATTATGTCCAACTTTCTTGATATTGAATCTGATAATGAGTTATCTAGTGTTCACTATGCAAGTAAATCTTCTAGCAATGGATCTAGTGATACTTCTTCTCTATCAAGTTCTGAAGAAGATATGTCTTCAGATGAAGAATGTAATAACAATGAGGAAAATGGATATAATCTTCGATCAAAAGAAAGATTAACTACTTCTAGACCCCCAAATGTTATTACTGATCCATCTACTAAGAGAAAAGCTTTTGAGCCAAATAGAAGAGATAAGAATAAAGGTAAAGACAATCAAGTAGAGCAAAGCACTCCAAATCAGTCTTTTAATAAATGGATAAAGAAACCAAGCTTTATTGGTGATGGAGAGTATGATTTGATTGAAGACCTTAAACATGTCAAGGCCAATATTAGCTTTTATCAGTTGCTTCAAATAGGAGATCAGCAAAGAAAGGCTTTAGAGTTCATTAAAGGTAAAAGGAGAGTTAGAGAATCAGAGTTAAGTTATGTGTCTAATAATGATGAGAAATTAAAGACTTCATATGATAAGGAAGCTCCTCCTTTCCTTTTGACAATGAAATTAAAGGATAAATACTTACACAATTGTTTGGTTGATTCTGGAGCTACGTCTACTATAATGCCATTGTCTATATGTAAGAAACTTGGTTTGATTCCTGAAAAATCAAATAAAAAGATTGTTCAAGTGGATAAAAGTAGAGTGAAGATTGTGGGTCAATTACCAAATGTTCTATTGGAAATTGCTTCTGAACCCCGCATCAGAAGTAGAGTAACTATTCAAGTGGCAGATATACCAGATTCACATAGTCTCTTATTGAGTAGAAGTTGGAGCAAGAATTTCTCAGGTTACATATCAACAGATTATTCTCACATGTGGCTACCTTGGAAAGGAGAACCAAATCAAATATACATCTATAGTGAACCTTTCATGATTGATAACATTACTTCAAATGGAAAAAGTAAGATGGTTGAAAAAGGAGGTGTTGAAAACAAAATTTGTACACTCCAAGAAAATGAGAATTCATTTGAGAAAGAAGGTGAGAGGATTGCTGAAGACAAATCTCAAGAGGATCAAGTTGAAAACTCCAGTGAGCCAAAAAGTAATAGAAATATTGCTTATGAGAGGGTTAGAGATATGAGGATTCCTACCAGCGTAATCCTCCCCATTCTCTTCCCATCTCAAGAATAGTCCATGAACAAAGGACTTAATAATGTACAGTTTGTTTGTTTTGATAGGAATGAGGTTTTTATACCATCAAACCTTACGTTTGATGGAAATTTTCCTCCAAAAAGATTTATCAGTTCAGATGTAAAAATGCAATAAAAGCTTCAGTACAGTTCAATTTCAAAATGAGGCTGCATAAATTTCTTTATGCTTTTAAAGGGGGCAGAAATGTTGGCACATTTTGGCCATTTGATGGAACAGGTTGGCATGAAAAAACTGGTTAAAATTTTTTGCAATTTGATAGTTGAAAAAGTTAATGGCAATTCCCAAAGGTGCCTATTTCCAGCTTGTCAGTCTTCAGGAGATGCACGAAACAAAAGAAGATATAAAGTAAGATCCTGATGACACGGAAATTTCCATCGATGACTCCTCTCGCATAGTTTCAGGACCAATTTCATCTTTCAGGGAACCTAGAAAAAGTGTAACTTCAAGGAGCAGTGGCAGCCGTGAATTCAAGGATGATGTAAAAAAAAGAAAATGATGAAAACGGAAAGAAAGAACTAAATATATTAACTTCATCCTTAAGGACTAGAAAGGAGGGAGATATTGAAGGGGGTAGATCAAATGTTGAACTAGATGTTTCTCTGACAAGCACGTCTGTTTTACAGTGGCAGGGGGGTAAACTTGTACAGCACATCACGAAGCGTTTAATATTGTTAACAGTTTTTTTTGACCAATTATAAAGATCGTACGTGGTCCATAGATATATATTTAATTTTGTCAAGTTAGGGGCCAATAGATATATATTTACTATAATTACTATCTCTATTACTATGATTTAACTAAAATATGATTTAAATAAAATATTTTAAGATTTCAAAAGAAAAAGAAAGTTATGGGATATTTGTTTAACATCCTATAAAAAGGGGGATTTATGGACATTTCCAACCATAGCTTTTATTTATATAATTGTAACTTTATGTGGAAGTTGTAACTTCCTAGCCTTAATCCATGATGTTTGTAACCATTAAAAAGGCCACTTGTCAACTATAGCCTCTTTATCTCCACAATGGCCACTTGTCATTTGCATGGGACACTTGTCACCTACAACTTGTTTATCTCCATGAAGACACTTGGCAACTGAATGAAGACACTTGGCAACTACATGAAGACACTTGGCAACTACATGGGACACTTGTCAACCGCAGCTTTTTTATCTCTTTGGTGGTTGAAACCACCCAAAATTGTTGTAACTTACCTAACTTGTTGGGCAAGTAACCTCCTAACTTGTTGGGCAAGTAATCTCCTAATTGGTTGGCCAAGTTACTTGGGAGAGAAGTTAGGTGAGATATTTTTGAATATGTAACTTCCCTACCTACCTTTGAACCCTATAAAAAGGCTTCAGGGGTCAAGGAGGGAGGATCATCACTTGAAATCATCATCACACTTGGGGTCTCATACATCACATTTTGAAGGCTACTAGTTAGCACTTGGGCTCTTACTTGGAGACACTTTGAGTCTTGGGAGAAGAGCATTTTGTAAAGAAGAAAGTGTGAACGATTGCTTGCAAGATGGCTTGCTAGAATAAAGATTTCAGCCTCTTTGTCATGGTCCTGTGAGTTATGCATTTCATTTTTTGTTTTGTTTAAATTGTTTAGCTAGTGGTTTAGATAGTATCATCCTTGGCAAGTAATTTTGGGATTTTTAGATTGCTCTTATTGTTCTTGTTGCCCGATAGAAATTTCTATTAAAATTTTGCCATAGAAGCGCTTGTGTTTAAAAGCCTTAAGAGCATTTTAGTAGTAAATTTCATTATTGTGCAACGTGTGGGAACTGCTATTGGGATTGTTGTAAGAGAGCCTCTGTTTGTAGTCACGCCGTTGAACAATTCAGTAGTCGAGAGGGTTCAGAAAATCTTTGGTATTTTGATGGGACCAGAATAGCTTCTTTTTATCTTTAAAGTGAATTCCCGTGGTATTTCAATCAGAAATTGTCAAGTCTTTTAAAGGTTCTGTTTGAATGCAATCGTTGACATCTATTATCTAGTCAAAATGGAGTCTCGTACGTGGTAGTTTACGCAGCAATTTTTGGTAGCATAATAGGATTGTCTTGAAGATATTGCTTGTTTGAGCCTTGGAAGTTTGAACAATTCGTAGATATTGAATTTGGGATAGCTTTATTGCGAAGTGTTTACTCGTGTCATTTTACCTTGTTTAAATATTTGAGGTCTACACAAATCTGCTTTCTTTTCTTTTCTGCTTATTTCCATCGAATCTTGCTCTATTTCTAGTTTTCTTGTGGAACTATCTCTTTCTCTGGGGAAAATTAGGAGTAGATTGCGGAGTTGTGCTCAAATGTTTTTGCAAAATTTTATTTGTTACAAGTAGGTATTATAAGGACCGCGTAGACTAGGCAGTTGAACAAAATAGGAAATTTTCAAGAACTCACAGTACTTGGCAAAGTTGGCTGAATCTCTTTAAAGTAAGTCATTTGTAGTTCACACACAACGCAATTGTTACATTTTACACAACCACACGCCGCAACAGCACACACACATACTCACATTAACTACTGAGTTTATTTGGAGGTATCTGGGCCTTGGTGTTGCCAGAGACCAGCAGGCACCTAAATCCTGTTCGAGGACACTCGTTGGCGGTCGCGTCCCAAACGGTCGCCAACAGAAAGGAGCTAGAGAAATTGAGGTTGAGAGATTTAAAGGAAAAGAATTATTTATTTCAAGTAATTGATTGTTCTATCCTGGAGACTATTCTTAGCAAAGAAACTTCCAAGGATATTTGGGATTCTATGAAGAAGAAATATCATGGGTCTTTGAGAGTAAAGCACGCATAGCTTCAAGCCTTGTGATGAGTGGCGAGGTATCCCTACACTCAACCATACGAATACGAGCGTTTCATGCACGATCCGGTCGAACTTCAAGGACTAAGTGCTTACGCACCTTAATGGAACACTTAAGGTTAATCAATCGCTATCTTCCTAAACTCACTTGTATTGTCATGGTTGTATGGTTAAGTAAGCTTGAGGTATATGATTTTTATAACTTTTATCTTTTTAATGTCTTATGCTAATAGGGGAAGGTAAGGAGAACTAAGTGACTAACTTACATTAACTATTTACTAACTAAGTTCTAATTGTTCCTAACACTAGTATCTGTTCCCACTTGCCGCACACATCCTGAACTAGTGCAATGTTGCTGGGATTACCAAGCGCTAATCATTACTGGGTTATCAAGCGCTACAAACATGCTCAAAGCGGTCGTACTGAGTGTACTTAACTAGGAGAGTCAAGGGTTAAGAGAGAGATTAACTAACTAGGAAAGCATTTAAACATTCAACAATAATTAATTACTATTTAGCTTAAATAGTATGCTACAAGGTTTATCATAAAGTTCATCTTTATTATCGTACACAAATGTGTGCTCAAGTACAAATTGCTCGAATAAAGATCCGTTCACTCTATGACTCCTACTATGGGCACACAAGAATTATTCTAACTCTAGAATGGTAAAATTGCAAGAGTTTAGCTAAGGGTCTAAGTCTAACTCCCTTGAACAACGGAAGTTGCATCTTATTTATAGAAAATGAGGCAGGACACGATATCGTGTACGCGATATTATGTACACGATATCACGTATGAAATATTGTGGCTCATCATACCCCCATGACTGAATGAAAACTCATCCTCAAGTTCCTTACAAAATATTGGGAAGGTATGAGATTATTGACTTGAATGGCACTAATGGTGAATGGGGTGCCACGTGAATGAATCATCATTACAATACATGGCAATATTAGTGTTCATGACCACAAGAGTGAGCACTATACACATTTGACGTCCAACCTTATTTGGTAGCTCAGAGAGAAGAGAGAGAAAAGAAGAAGAAGATGTGTTGTTGCTGATGCAAAAATTGTGCCTTCCATTGTCCATTCATAACTACGTTAGCAATCTTGTTCCTTACATCACTGTTGCAGCGCTAGTCCATCCTAAGTATTTCCTCTAGCTCCAGTCCATTGTTGTATGATTTCCATCTACACACACAACATAGTATCATATTAGCAAGGATAAATAAATGACAGTGTAGTTGATACCTTGCCTCAGTGTACAGTCTATTGGTTGAGTTGTGATATGGCTAATACGGATTCTGGAGATATAACATTGGTGACTAACCAAGGTGTAGGGGTTAGGAGAAAATTGAAAAAATTGGACCAGGACCCCCATGACTAAGAGCGATCCTTCGGTAGCGATAGGATGGTGATGAGTCATGGTCTATCAGGCCCAATTATCGAAGCCCAGTTATTGGAGCCCTATTATCAGAGCCTTGATACAAGATATGGTCTATCAGGCCCACTTATGTGACCCCTGATATCGCAGCTGCGATATCGCATCAGCCGCAATATCTCGTATGCATGATCACATCCGCGATATCATGTGCACCTCGTGATATCACGTGGTGCACCTCAATTTCTATAAATAAGAGGTGGATTTCCTTGTTCTAGGAGTTAGTTCTTAGTTTCTTACCTAAACTTTTGCAATTTTTCCTTCTTAGAGTTAGAATTATTTCTCAGTGCATGTCCGCAGTGTGGTAATTGTAATTGTATGACATCCTTATTCGAGTGTGATGTACTTGGACATGTACATGATCAAAAATAAAGATCGAGATTACTTCATCATTGCAGCATTCACTTAGTTTAATTATTTAATTTTTATTGTTAACATCTTTTTACCCTAAAATCCTATTAAACGCAGAATGATTACGACTTGATCACAAGCATTTAAGTGTGACTACTTGGCAACCCAGTAGCATACTTAGGATTTGCACTTGGTAATCCCAATGGTAGTCATGCACGAGGTCCAAGATGTGTACGGATGATTAAGGAAAAGATTCTCATCGCACTTAGGCTAGCTTAGATTCTCTCTCACCCTCTCTCTCTTAGCTTAGTTAATATTATTTTCTATCATACTTAGGAGTAGTACTAGTGTAGAAACACATCATACACCTCACTCTGGACTAAACCATATGTGACAAAGCTAATACTAGTCCAGGTGGGAAGACAGGGAATTGCAACGTACGAGTAATTGTCTAGATACCACAACTAGCCAGTTTGCGAAGTTTGACCGGATCATGTGTGAAATGTTTGTATTCATATGGTTGGGTGTAGGGGTACCTTGCCACTCATCAGATGGACAAATATAAGGAATAAGAAATATGGAGAAAAAGAAACAATGACAACGTTGATAAAATGGATTTCAGAGGTGGAAATGAACAAAATAAATGTTGATTGCAGAAATGTTTAAGGGAAAGAAGTTAACTAATGCACCAAGTAGGAATGCCAGTGGGTCCTCCCCAAAGTAGGCTCATACCCTTAATGCCCTGATAATCCCACATTCAAAGAGTCCTTAGGCTTTGGAAATGTCATTTGGAAGAAAGAGTTAAAGTCTTAACTACAAGAATTTACCAAAAAGAAAAAAATGCATTAACCAAAATATAGACTATCAATACAACCGACAATGAGGTGGAAAATGGAGAAAGAATGATGAGGAGAAGAGAATGGAATGGAGTTCCAAGAACAAGATGGTGTACAGCCCCTTGTGTATTTATGGTTAATGTGACTTAGTAGATCTCATTCCAAATCTAGCCTCAAACAATCTACATCTAGTGACTTTGCATTAATACACTTGGCGAATCCATCCACCTGAAGTAACATGAATGCTTCCGTCAAAGAGTCACCACCATTCCGAGGAAATGAGAAAGGAAAAAGTAGGAAGTGAGAGAGGGCCTTAGTTAGAGGGAACATGTTTGTTTAGTTCCATAGCCAGTGCTTGTAGCCCAGATGATTATTTTTTCTAAGGGATGTGCTTTGAATTGTCACTATTTTTTTTACGTGAGAACCACACCATGCAAAGACTTATTATTTTTATTAGCTCAGCTTCCTAATAATGGAGCAACGTTGGAATGGTAAGGAAAACCCAAGAAGAAAACATCCAAGAACCCAAGAGAATAACTAGCACAAATGCATCAAATCCCCTTGAAGTCACACCCTTTTTAATCCTTGAATCCTTCCTTAGTTTGAGAAATGCCCAGTCACCAATTCGTTGATAGTTCTATTATTTAAAGAAAGGGACTGTATAGTTCCAAGCCAAGAGAGGCCATAGAAATTCATGGATGCATGGATGACATGGACTCATTACCTGTTATATCAAAAGAACCATACCTTAGTATCCAAATTATAACTCCAAGGTAAAAACCAAACATTAGAAATCAATAGAATATAGTTCATACCACCATCAGGAGTACTTATTAGGTGACGAACCTAACAACACAAACAACCATACAAAGAAACAAAAAAGTATGAATGATGTTGCAAAAAAAGAAAACAAGAAAAGTTAAAGAAATTTGTAAAATAAAAATGTGTAAAACAAAAACTTAAAAAGGAACTAAGGGCCTCGATTGATCAACATAGGTGGCCATCTCCCCCATGAATGAGTTGAAAGGAGGAGATCCAAAATAATGAGTGGGGGTTCCTTCTCAGAGGTATTATGGGTACTGGCCATTCTAAGTTCATGGAAAGGTTTGGTCTGTTGTACATTGACTAGTTATCTCTTATCAATGCTCTCAGTTTTGTATATGGTCATGTCCCCTGAAGGAAAGGTTGTATGAATAATGTAAGGTCCTTCCCACAGTGTTTGAAATTTTGTGCATTGTGGCACATGTGTGGGGTTCCAGTAGAAAACCTTATGTCCTGGTTGATACTTAACCTTTCGAATTTTCACATCATGACATTGCTTGTTATATGCCTTGTGCAACTCATTTGATGATAGGGCAGCTAATCGATTTTTTTCTAGCACGTTTAAATTTTCAAACCTTTATTTTTGTGCTAGATCAAGCTTGAGGTGGAGGTCATAAGCCATGGATAGTGTACGGATTGGTTTGAATCGGAAGCTTTGGAAGTTTTTCATACATTAACTCATAGGGAGAGTAGCCTATAGGGACTTTCCAAGTGGAGCGGTATGCCCAGAGAGTATCATTCAGTTTAGTGCTCCAATCTCACCTATACTTGCTAATTTTCCTTGTCAATATTTTAGTGATCTCCCTATTGGTGACGTCAGCTTGTCCATTAGCTTGGGGGTGATAAGGGGTAGTCAATTTATGTTCAACCCCTAAGTGTTGCATTAATTTTTGAAAAGTTGCACTTGTGAAGTGTGTTCCATTATCTGAGATAAGTTCACATGGCACACCAAATTTATTTGTGATTTGTTATTGCATAAATCGTGCAGTTGTAGATGATGTGCAGTCTGTAACAGCAGCTGCTTCAGCCCATTTCGTTAGATAGTCTACGCCAACAATGATGTAAGCTTTTCCATTGGACATTGGTGTAATGGGCCCCATAAAGTCTATTGTCTAAATGTTGAAGGGTTCTAAAGGTTAAATCCATTGTTGTAGATCCTCCATTCTAGCAGTCATTCCCCCATCATGTTGACAACGCTTGCAAGATTGGAAAAATTGATGGGCGTCCCAAAATAATGTTGGCCAGTAATATCCTACAAGCAAGATCTTAATAGTTATTCATCTCCTCACATAGTGACCCCCACAAGCGCCCTCATGAGTGTCTTGGAGAACTCTTAGTTGGTCCACCTTGGGCACGTACCATTGAACTAAGCCATCCAGATACACTTTGTAAAGTTGTTCATTGATCTCCATGAAGTACTTGGCTCTGTGAAGAAACTGTTGTTTCTTCCTAAAGTCCAGCTCCTGTGGTGTTTGTTGGGTAAGGAGATAGGTGAGAATTCTACTATACTAATTCGTCTCCATGGGTTGGTTATTCACTACACTAGCAAAGAGAGATTCATTAGGAAAATGATCGGACATTACATATTCATCCTTCTTGCTGTCCCAGTGCAACCAAGATAAATGATCTACAACTATGTTCTTAGTGCCCTTTGGGTCGATCATCGTTAGATCAAACTCCTGTAGGATTACCAGCCATCGTATAATATGAGGGCTAACCATTGGCTTGTTCATGAGGAACCAGATTGCACTATGATTCTTATGGATGAACACTTTGTAACCTAACACATAGTGCCTAAACTTATCCAGTGCAAACACTACAGCCATTAATTCTTTTTCTGTAGTTGTGTAGTTAAGTTGTGCACCAGCGATACTCCTACTTGCACAATGGATGTAGTAAGGACGTTTTTGGTCATCTAACTATGTAAGTACGACTCCTAAGGCATAACTGGATGCATCAGTCATGATATGGAATGGTTTGGACCAGTTAGGAGCTTGTAGAATGGGAGTTTCTACAAGATTTTGTTTCAGAGTTTGGAATTCTTGTTCACATTCCCTAGTCCATTCGAATGATGCGTCCTTCTTTGTTAGCTCTACCAACGGTTTGGCAATCTTGGAGAAGTTCTCAATGAATCTCCTATAGTAGCTAGTGTGTCCAAGGAATGATTGAATGTCTTTGACAGTTTTCAATTGATGGGTGATTCCTTGGATGACCCTAACTTTATCTAGGTTTACCTCTATTCTTGAATGTAAAATCTTATGCCCAAGTACTATGCCTTCTTGGACCATCAAATGGCTTTTCTGCTAATTGAGCCTTAAGTTGATTTCTACGCATCTTTTCAGCACTTGCTCTAATCGGTCCAAGGCTTGATCAAAGCTTGTTCCATAAGTGGATAAGTCATCCATAAAGGCTTCCACTCTGTTTCCTATCTACTGTTGAAATATGCTTAGAACTAGGCATTGAAATGTGGTAGAAGCATTGCATAAGCCAAATGACATTTTTTTATATGCAAACGTTCCCCAAGGACTGATGAATGTTGTCTTGGCTTGATCTTCTGGGGCTATTTGTATTTGGTTGTATCCACTATAGCCATCCAGAAAACTATAATAGCGATGCCTTGCTATGGTGTCTAAGACTTGGTCAACAAATGGCAATGGAAAGTGATCCTTAAATGTTTCCATGTTCAGCAGCCTAAAATCTATACACATCCTTCATTTTCCTCCTTTTTAGGCACGATCACTAGAGGGCTAACCCATTCGCTATCAGTAATGGGATATATGAACCTAGCCTTAAGAAGCTGTTCTATTTCTTCTTTTACTATTTGCTTCAATTTTGGGTTTAATCGCCTCTGCGGTTGTTTTTGAGGTTTCATGGAGGGGTCAGTGTAAATCCTATGTTGGCATATCCTAGGATCTATTCTAGTTAACTCAGGGTATGACCAGGTAAAGGCTTTTGACCACTTTTTTTATGACTTTCAGCAGTCTTTCTTTTTGTTTGGGAACAAGTCTTGTGTTGATGATCATCGATTTTCCATTTTCCAGGGTCATATACTCCAGACCGATGGGCAATGGTTTCAAATCTAGAGGCTCTTGTTTAAATCTCTTAGAAATTTCCAACTTCCCCTAGTTAATGTTTTCGAGGTTAAGGCTTGGAAGTTGGCAATGAACTTGCTTTAGTGTGTCTATGATTTCAATGTAAGCGCTAGTTATTCACTCAGTTAGTTCCATGCACATTAGTGAGTTGCTCTCTTAATCAGCCATTAGCCACTAGGTGTCTTCTTGTCGTGTGGCTGTTGCATACATGCGCTTTTGTATATTAATGTCTTGTGCACACCGATTGCATGTAGGCAATATTAAACTTTGCATAATCCATGATCTCTACATGCAATTGCACCCTATGTCACTGTATGCGATGCATGGAACTTTCTTCTTCTCGATCTTTCCAAAAGTATTCTTCTTGGATATTTTCAAGAAAAGATTGTGGATTCCTAGGCGTGCATCTATAGTACTTAGCCATGCTCTTCCCATTATTATTGAGAAGTCCCATTTACCATTGTTCACTTGTATCACTAGGAAATCAGCTGGATACGACCACCCACACACAGTGGTAACGATGTCCTCCACCAGTCCCAAGGGGATAGTGATGGACTAGTCGGCCAGCTCTAGGAAAATATTGCTCTTTCTTAATGGAGGCAGGTTCCAGGCTTTGTACATCTCTTGTGATATTAGGTTAACTTTAGAACTTGAGTCCAGAAGAGCTTTACATGGTTCATTCCCAGTGACTTGGAGATAGATTAGAGGGCTTCCAGGATCAGAGAATTTCCTAGGAAGGGGGCCAACCTTAATCTAGTCAGTAACAACATGTGTTAACATAGCCATATGTGTTGAGCTCGATATTTGGTTTGAAGGGAGCTCTGAAGCCTTATTTGATGGAGAGGCGTTCAGAGGTTCAATTGATTGTGGTTGTGAGGCTTGGTTGGACTGTTGGTTCTGAAGAAAGGTCATCTTTTTATACGGTTGTTAGAACCAACAGTGGGTTGAGGATTCATAGCCCTTGTGACATTGCATTGTTGCGGTTGAGTAGGGAGTTTCCCTTGCATTGCTGGAGTAGGTGGTAATGGAGCTATCAATGTGAGAGTTGCAGATGGATTTGAAGGATGGTATGTTTGTGGGTTATCTCCCCTAGGAGAAGGAGTTCTAAAATACTCATGAGCTTGGTAGTGATGTTGTGGTGTAACGTGACCAACAGAGTCACATGGAAAGGTTGGATGCTGCACGTAGGAGCCATATGGGTCTAGTTGTTGGTAGGGGTATTGTTGCCTTGGTGGTGGCATCCCCCATGACTGTGGGTATTGCCACTGTTGATGTTGCTCAATGGGTTTTGGTGGAGCTCCACTTGGGTAATATGTTGAAGGTTGGTGTGCCTTGGGTTACCCTAGGGATAAGGTAACCGTCGAGGTGCTTGCCATTTATTAAATCGTGGGTTGAATGTATACACCCTAGACTCTTGTAGATGTGAGATTACTAGGCAACATCCCTTAAGATGGTCATATTGGCATATCTCACATCCACCGTCATCATCCGTATCTGAATCCACAACCTCTTCGGTGATGGCCATTTTACCCTTACCCTTGTTACGTGAGTTGTCTACTTCTCTCTTTTTCTTTTTATCATGCTTACTATCTAGCTCTCTAAACTCCTCTACAATCTTAAGAATAGTTTCAAACCTACTATCCAGGGAGTCCCACATTTGATCTACCTTTGCCGATACTTCGGTTGTTAACTTTTGGTGTGGCAAAGTTTTCCTATTCACCATCTCTTCGAGTGGTGACTCTTCTTCCTCCTTACAGAATATGACTCCCCTCTTTTGGAGGGAAGGATCTCGGTTGTACTCTTCTGCACTCTCTCTTCCGTAGCTGACCTTCTTCTTTGGCTACTTGCAGTAGCAATCTATGGATTTGATGAGACCTAAGCTCCAATAACCTTCCTTGGGCATATGTCCCAAGGGTTCTTCTTTTTTCATGCCTAAGTCCATCTACGAGATGGCATAGTTGATCCTACTACGAATAACCATGGCCAGGGCAACAATGTAACAGTGCGTAATAGTGGCCCATGGAAACATCCAAGGGTTCATGATTTGCTTGCTTCCATCCTTGGATTTCCTTTCGCAAGTTAGACACTCGGGAGTACGTTTGGTACTTATCATTAAATAGTTCTAACATTGTACTCCACCTTCAAATGGATTTCAGTTCTAAGGACTGGTACCAGCTTTTAGCTTCTTTCACTAGTGTCCTTGGGAACAACTTTAGTTTTTGCCATTCGTTTTCTATGTTCTACAAGGCACATGTATCATGGAATGCTTATAAATGGTTTTGAGGATCAGTGTTGTATCCTCCTTCAAATCATGGGATGTTGTTCATGTCTAACCTCTTGATCCTACTATCCTTTTGGTGCCTTGTGGAAACTCTTATGGCCTTCGTTATATCTAGCATGCTTGTAGTTGCGAGTAGGGGTTCTTCATGATCATCTCGTTCATAGCATCTATGGTGTCTACGTGGTTTCCTACTCTCCCTTCTTCCATGCTTTGATTCCCTAGAGTGCCCTTGTCCTCGTTCTCAACTGTCTCATCGGTGTTTTTCACTCTGTTTACCTTTATCCTCATGGTTTGTTTCCTTATGACTATGGCCGGATAGCGAAGGAGAGGGTGAATGTGACGATGAAGGTGAAGAAGAAGGAGAACCATCACCATGATGGTGTTTTCTACCTTCTCTTCGGTGGTCTCGGCCATGATTGTGATCACGATCAGAATGTCCGCCCTTATCGTGTGTTTGTATTTCTTATTTGAACACTTCTTGTTCGTGGGTATTAGAACTAGGGTTGTGAATTATGGAGCGTAGGTTCTGATACACCACCTCCTAACCATCGTTAGGAGGAGGAACATCGTTTGGTGGGGAACTTGTTGAAGCAGGTTCACCACGCTCAATTTCGCTCAAGACATGTGGAGCATTATGGGATCCTTTACCCTTCGAGGATGTATGATATCTCTCCTTTTGCAAGTCCCTTTGACGTTGTGCTTCTGTGGGATGGTAGTCCCTTGTGTCATGATCGCATGAAAGATATTCTACGTATAAAAATGACATGCCTATTCGTGAGAGAGCATGAAGGAGCATGTTGGGGATTGATCGGTCTCTAAGTCTCTCCAACGTAGTTGTTCATCTTGATGGAGAATAAAGGTAAAGTTGGGTACATACTCATCGTGATGAGTATATACCACACAAAATGGTTGAGGAACTGGTAGATCTTGGTTACGTGTGTTATGCTGTTGACTGTCTCTTGTGTTAGTCCTAGGCGGTGAAGTGCTCTTGTGTGAAGAAGAAGACATTTTCGTCTTGTTCGATGTGTGACTTACCATTTTCTTATCTTTTCTTGATTAACTTTAAGGGTTCGTTCTAGCATCCCAATGATATGAATGATTTCCTATGTTCTACGTAGCGCACAAACAACTAAGTCCCCAACAATGGCGCCAATGATGAGTGGCGAGGTACCCCTACACTCAACCATACGAATATGAGCATTTCACACACGATCTGGTCAAACTCCAAGGACTAAGTGCTTACACGCCTTAATGGAACACTTAAGGTTAATTAATCGCTGTCTTCCCAAACTTACTTGTATTGTCACAGTTGTATGGTTAAGTAAGCTTGAGTTATATGATTTTTATAACTTTTATATTTTTAATGTCTTATGCTAATAGGGGAAGGTAAGGAGAACTAAGTGACTAACTTACATTAACTATTTACTAACTAAGTTCTAATTGTTCCTAACACCAGTATCCGTTCCCACTTGTCGCACACATCCTGAACCAATGCAACGCTGCTGGGATTAATAAACGCTAATCGTTACAGGGTTACCAACGCTACACACATGCTCGAAGTGGTCGTACTGAGTGTACTTAACTAGGAGAGTCAAGGGTTGAAAGAGAGATTAACTAACTAGGAAAGCATTTAAACATTCAACAATAATTAATTACTATTTAGCTTAATCTATATGCTGCAAGGTTTATCATAAAGTTCATCTTTATTACCATATACAAATGTGTGCTCAGGTACAAATTGCTCAAATAAAGATCCGTTCACTCTATGACTCCTACTACAGGCACACAGGAATTATTCTAACTCTGGAATGGTACAACTACAAGAGTTTAGCTAAGGGTCTAAGTCTAACTCCCTTGAACAAGGGAAGCTACCTCTTATTTATAGAAAATGAGGCAGGACACGATATCGCATGGTGGATGCGATACCATGGATGCGATATCATGTACACGATATCGTGGCTCATCACCTTGAAAAGGGATTTTGAGACTTTGCAGATGAAAGATGGGGAGTTTGTTACTAGCTATTGTGCAAGGAGAATAGATATAGCTAATAATATGCAATTTCATGGTGAGAAGATGAAGGATGTGATTATTGTTGAAAGGATATTGCATGCCCTATCTCCCAAGTTTGATTATGTTGTTTGTTTAATTAAAGAAGCTTAAGATGTTAATGCACTTTCCATTAATGAATTTCAAAGTTCTTTGTTAGTTCATGAATAGAAGATGAATTGAAATTAAAATTTTGAAGAGAAATCTTTAAAGGCTTCTACTTTTACTTATTCCTCAAGAGGAAGAGATGGAGGTAGAGGTAGAGGTAGAGGAAGAGGAGATCAAGGCAATAGAGATGGTAGTAGACATTTCAAAAGGGATGGTGATAAATTTCAAAGCAAAGGTAGAGGACAAGTTGACAAATCTAAGGTGGAATGCTTTAGATGTCATAAATATGAACACTATCATTTCAACTGCTACACTAAACTACCTAATGACAGAGGAGAGAAATCAAATTTTGTAGAAGAGAAGGAGTTTGACACTTTGTTGATGGTAGTTCAAGCCAACCAAGAGTCTTAGTGAGATGTATGGTATGTGGATACTAGTTGCAACAACCATATGTATGGATGTAAGTCTTCTTTTTCTTACTTAGATGAAATTTTTCATTCTACGGTAAGTTTTGGTGATTGTTCTACTATAAATGTAATGGGAAAGGGGGGTATTAACATTAGAACCAAGAATGGTTTTGTAGAAATAATTTCCAATGTTTTTTGTTGATGAGTGGTGGAGATACCCCTACACTCAACCATACGAATATGAGCGTTCTCACGCGTGATCCGGTCGAACTCCGCAGACGGACTAGTTGTGGCACCTAGATCGTTATCCTTAGGTCGCAGTTTGCTGTCTTCCCACCTGGACTAGTATTAGATTTGTCACATATGGTTTAGTCCAGAGTGAGGTGTATGATGTGTTCCTAGTCTAATGCTACTCCTGAAGGTAGTGGAAAATAATATTAACTAAGCTAAGCAAGGAGAGAAAGGGTAAGAGAATCTAATCTAGCGTAAGTGCGATGAGCAGTCGATTCCTTGATCAACTGTACACATCTTGGACTTCGTGCACTACTACCATTGGGATTACCAAGCATAGATCCTAGGTACTTAGGGGAAATGTACAAATTTTGTTGGATTGGAATGATACCGTGATGTGTACTTAGAGAAAGGGATTACTGTGATGTTTGTGACCGTTAGATGGTATGCAAGGATTGGAATGATGCCTCCCATGGTTGTGTTCATTGGGCCATATGGTTGTTGGAGTGTGAGTTGGTGGCCCTGATGAAGTTACATGAGGCGCTGGGTTTGAAGGTAAGGGTGCACCATAGTATGGGACTTGTGCTGGGTTGGAAGATGCAATGGCCTTTGAACTATGTTGTCCCTTCTTACGGCCGTGTTTAAAGAAGGGGTGCTTTTGATGTTGCTGAGGGTTCTCACTGTTGTTGGTAGTAGTAGCACAAGTGTTGTTCGTGGGTTGTTGTTGTGGCACAAACACCTTAGGAACAGTTTGTGGCAATGTGGAAGGAGGGAAAGGATGAGAATGTGGAAAGTTAGGAGGGATGTAAGGTGCAAAAGGTGGTGGTTGTGTTGAAGGTATGGGCTGATAGTATTGTGGAGAATAGTATTGTGGTGAGATAGAGTACGTTGGCCCAAATGCAGAAATAGGATATTGAACGTGATAAGCATTTGAGTTCAAAAAATATGAAGGGTGCCTCTAGTCTAAGGGTGATCTCCCCCACGACTGGGATTGTTGCTACTGTGACCGAACACAGTATCTCTATACGAACTCTGGATGTAATGTGTTTCCCTAATGCTCATGTAAATGTAACAATATTGGGCATTGACCCTTGGGGTGATCGTATAAGCATATGTTACATTCATACATATGATTGGCAGTTGAGTGCTTATTCCCTTTATTCTTTTTTTCTAAATGTCTATTATTTCTTCCTACCTCTTGGGTTGTCAAAACTCTATCTCCAATGTTATTGACACATTCTGCACACTTTTGATACATCCAGTCCAACATCTTATTGATCTTTGCCTTAAATTCTTCTAATGATTGTTGTATTGGAAAAGATGATGTTGCCACCTTGAGATTGGTTGATTTCTCCTTTGTATAATCATGGGCCTTTGTTGAGTTAAAATTTTGGTCCTGTTGATGTTTTTCAACACTCTCCCATCTAGCTAATTCTCCTTCTTCTTTTGCTACCTACTTAA
>MNCI01007457.1:969141-1015501 GCA_015680685.1 Gnetum montanum
AATCGAGCCTGGGTAGATGGCTCTCTTTACGATGCCTACGTGTGATTCGAATAGCCTCTTGTATTTGCGTTAAGCTTGTAGTGGCCAGTGGGGGTTCATTGTCATCGGGTAAGTTAGGCTTTCATTTGTTACGATGATGTTTTTGTTCATGTTTATAAGAGACTCCCACTTCAGGTTGTATACTCCAATCTTCAATGTCATATAGTTTGTTGGTTCTCCAATGAACTTCCTCACTAAGTGTGGCATTATCGTGCTCTTGTAGGAGAGGCATTATTGTGTGTGAATTTATGTGACTTTTTATAATTAATTCTTTCTAAGAGATATATCATTAAGTTCTTTACAATGACCTTTTATGATATAACTAATCTAGATAACTAGCACCATCCCCGGCAATGGTGCCTATGATGAGTGGCGAGATACCGCTACACTCAACCATACGAATACGAGCGTTCTCACGCGTGATTTGGTTAAACTCCGCAGACGAACTAGCTGTGGCACCTAGATCATTATCCTTAGGTCACAGTTCGTTGTCTTCCCACCTGGAATAGTATTAGCTTTGTCATGTATGGTTTAGTCCAGAGTGAGGTGTATGATGTGTTCCTAATCTAACGCTACTCTTGAAGGCAGTGGAAAATAATATTAACTAAGCTAAGAAAGGAGGGAAAGGGTAAGAGAATCTAATCTAGCCTAAGTGCGATGAGAAGCTGATTCCTTATCAACCGTACACATCTTGGACTTTGTGCATGACTACCACTGGGATTACCAAGCGCAGATCCTAGGTACACCATTGGGATACCAAGTAGTAACACTTAAATGCTCGTAATCAAGTCATACTCATTCCACGTTACTAGGAGATAAGGGTGAGAGAGAAAGTAGTAAATAACAATTAAATAAATAGATAAATAAATAAAAAAGTGAATGCTGCAATGATGAAGTAATCTTGATCTTTATTGCTGGTCATGTGCATGTCCAAGTACGTCACACTCGAATAAAGAATGCCGTACAATTACATTCATCACACTATGAGCAAACACGGGAAAATAATCTATCTCTGGAGTGATCAAACTACCAGAGCTTCGCTACTTCTATTCTATTGATGTTAAACAAGGGAGAGGCACTTCTTATTTATAGACATTGACGCGATATTGCGTACGTGATATCACGGCTGCGATATCACAGTTGCTGCCTCAGATACTGATACAACAGGCCTGATATATCACGGCTACGATATCACAGCCAGCAAATTCATGACTCATCAAGTATACAACCTTACAAATAATAGTTTGAAAAAAAAACAAGTGAAAAAAATTAATTGTTAGTAGGGAGGAAGGTCCCACTCTTAAAACAATTTACATCACTTTTCAACATCTATGCATAAACTTAAAATAGCAAAAAGCATTTAAGCTAGAAAGCTATTTATTTTAAAGTAAGAAAGGGCCACTACTAATGGAAGATCTTCACCTCATCACTTGCTATTGATGTTACACCGAGAATCTTTGCCACCAACTATAACTTTCTTGTTGGTGGTAGTTTTAGTCTTTGAGTTAATAGTATTCTTGTCAAACAAGGAAAAATTTTTCTTACAAGATATTTGTCTAATTTGCTTAATACTTTCTTTGGTATTAGTAAAAATATACATAGTAGCTTTTGTCTTCTCTAAATTCTTTATTTCCATTTGATCATTTTTATCATTGACATTAACTTGAATTTTCATATTTTCAAATTCATTTTGTTTTTCTCTCTCTTTTATCTTGAGTAAAAAAGACAAGAAATAAACGTATATTCTTCATGATGGAAAAAGTTGTAAGAATTAGGCAGATTAAAATATGTAATTGGCTAAATATAAATCTTTCCTCCTACATGTAATATCGATTCCTTTTAACAATTAAGAACATTAATTTCAACAAAAAAAATATCTACAAAAACCAAAGATTGTAGAAATAGAATGCATATCCTTAACGAGACTAAGAAGACTAATAATTTCCTACTCATCTTTCTAAAAATCAATGGAAAATCATGTAACTTGAAAAAACATGGAACTTTAGCATATTCTTTGGATTGAACATAAAAATCTAGAGCCAATTTGTGAATGATCAACATTGCATGCTTATGTATAAAAGACCATATATCTAGGGCATGCTACACCATCAAAGCATTGGCTAACTCAACAAGTAGAAAGAAAATGAGAATAATACCTGGCATGAAGGACTTGGACATCATGGTTTTTCATCACATCATTTAACTACAAAATAAAACTTTGATTACAAGGTAAGTAACCCAAAATTTGAATGAATACATATTGTGATTAAAGATTAGTAACCAATAGCTCATATACATTATCAAAAAGAACAAAATCAAGTGTCTTAGTTACATCAATATCACTAGAGAAGCCATTATAACATTTTTCTTACTAGCTTGTAAATTTGCATTTTGAGAATTAACATAAATTTCTGCATTGAGAAAAGAAGTAGAAATTCCAACATTGGTTGAAGAAGTTAAGAGTAATATAGAATCCCCTACAGGGAAATTCTATAAAAGATTGAGAATAAATGGCTCTCTATTTAAAATCTATAGGAAGGATCTAAGAATAATAATATTGAAGAAGATTTCAAGGGAGAGGCATTGACTCTTTGAAGATTCATTTTTCATTCTTTTTATAAAGATATCAAAATATTTCTAATTCCAAACATCTTCATAGTAGACTTGTAAAGGAAGAATTTTTTTTTGATTCAATAGATGAGGCATCCTAAGTTAATGTCCATTCCTAATTCCAATCCATGTTCTATAACTCTAGAAAGTTCAATGCAATAATTATGTAATGTTTTTCTACGTTAGTGTATTTGAGATATAGATGGTTTTATTTTCTTTGACCTATTCTTTTGATTTTCTTTATCTCATATTGATAAATCTTTTTTTTTATCTTGGAAATTTGATGCATTGATATTGTTTTAGCTATAGCAATTTATATTTCTTTTCATTAAAAAATTATATTAGTTTGTTTGGTATTTTCCATATTATTAAATGATTTTAGGCAATATTTTAAGAACAAAACTTGTATACAATCTGCTCAATGATGTTGATGAATATCTGAAAAAAAATTAATCCAATTCATCTCCTTGGTAGTGAAATAGCTCCACTAGCTTAGATAATTTAATTGTCTCCTTCGTAGACACTCTCAATGTACTTGTTCATCTATGGATGATATTTGTAGCGCTTGAAAAATCTGATCGCTGGAAAAAAATTGAAAATTCTAGGTAGAATAATTTTAACCCTAGATCCCAAGGACCTCTAAGAAAGAGGATCCAAGGTGCCTCGGATAGTCTTGTCAATCACCTAGGGGCTTAGGGAGTGTAAACGAGGGGTAAACAATTTAGAATAGTAACACATATCTAATGTAAAAATATGCATAGAAATGAATCAGAAATAGACTTGCACAATGAATGAACTAAATCTTTATTACAATAATGAAATATTGAAAAGTATGAGAGTTAAAAGTTGTACAAATTATATGCCCATATGCACAGGGAGTTTACTTGGATGAATCTTGAAGCTTGTTGCAGCTAGTAGGTTGTGTTCTATGGTCAGCCCCATGATCCAGGTCCTGCCCAACTTCAATCACAAAAACTCCTTGGTGGATTTTTAGCTTAAATCTATAGCATTGGTAACAAGAGGGGCAAAGGAGTATGCTTGATATTTTTGAAATTTTGGAACTATGCTGGGAGTCTCAAATGCTCAGTTAGTTGCAAAATTGCTACAAAAGTCCTACAAAATGCCAAAGGTTTTTTGGTGCTCAAGGTTACAAAAGGTTTTAAATTTTTTTCAACTGAAAGAACCATCTAATTGTGGAACCTATCCAAAGTGTTTGAGATTGGCATTTATAGGTATCATGGTTGTTGGTTTTTGGCTACAAATTTCTGCCATGATTAAAGTTAGATTGATTTGATTTGCAGGTGTGGTAGACTATAGTTTCCAATGTAGTTTTCCATTTCTGATAAGTTTTGATGCACCAAGCCATCAAAACGACTATGGATACCAAAAATAGTAAATGGAATTTTTCAACTATGATGTCTTCACCCATATATGTTGGCCTCATGGGAACTACACTAGCATCTTGGGATCCATGATAAAATTGATGGGGCAACACTAGAATTGAGTGAGCAACAAAACATCCAATCACTCTAACACTGGCTTCATGAGAAAATAAAAGCCCCCATAACCCTGACAATGGTCTTGTATCATCCACCCTAGGAATTTTATGAACTACATTATCCATTGCTAGAAAAATGAAAATCCAACATCTCTAACACTAGGTGTAGGTGGTTTCAGCGTAGTTGTGGTTATGGCTCACTTGAAAGCCATGAAAATGCCAAATTTGATAGTTCCCAAGGCATTTTTAGCCTTCCCAAGTCCAAATATAGACATGAAATGACGTTTTCTACTTAGGAAGTGAGGCTACACCAACTTATGAGGAATTTTTAGCCCCAAAAGTTCAAGTATGCAAGATTGCAACACATAAGCTACAAACCTCACATTTTATAATTAAAATCTAGCCTCAAGTGTAGGGGTAAGGGGTACAATACCAAAGGGCTACAACATGAATTTTCTTGATGGTGTTGCATTGGTCTCTCTTTATTGGTGTTTGGAGGATTGACCCAAAAGACATAGACAAAGAATACAAAACACCATTGTAGGCTATCACCAATGTCTCCTCTTTATGGTTGATTCTGTAGTGTCAAACCATGTTAAAGAGTGCTTGTGATGATGGGATAAGGTTACAATGAGGTGATATAGGTTAAATACTATATTTGGTCATGAGGAAATGGTCACAAGGTTAATAATGAGTTCCAAATATTGACATCATGATTATGATTATGGTGGTGAAATTTTGGTTAATCAATATAATCTTTGCACTTTATGCTTCAAAGTATTGATCATTCAGTAATGTTTTTGAGGAATCAACACCTTGATCCATGGTTTCTTTAGCCATTAGGCTTGTCCCTTTACTTATTTGGAGACATTGGTTTGTCCTTTTTTCTTCATTGGTCTTCTGGATTCTTGAAAATTTGTGTTTTCCCCTTTTCTTTCAAGGTGAAAACTTTATTAGGTTTCATTACCAAGGCTAGGTTTGATTTGGTCTTCTTGTTGGATGAGATGTGTTACATTCAACAAACTTGATGATGGAGCATTATGAAGGAAATGTCACATGGCCATAATGCATGAGTTTCAAACATCAATCATAATTGTTGTTTAGGGTAAGGAAGGTCATAACTAGGCTACAGAACTGGGCTTGAGGAATGGTAATGGAAATGATGTGAAACAAGCACTCTTGGTACAACAAGACAAGCTAATCAAATCTTACACATCAAGGTCACATGATAACTTGTTGCTATGATGAGTTGCATCTCTGCGATGACTTTAAAGCTTCATCCTACAAGCACAACTCTAAGAGAATAAGAAAAGAAGACAAAGAAAACATGTTGTTACAATAAAATGCATAGGGCCACACAAGATAACCAGTAGACTAGGTCACCATTGTTATGACATAGAGATATCTATGTAATACGCATAAGATTTACAAAGCTTATAGCTCATTCATTATGCAAAATAGAGAGAGAGAGCATGTGTAGGCTCACTTATTATTTAGTGTAAGGACCATCGATGTCAACTGTTTGTTTTTTCCTATAAAGAAGATTATGTTAAATGTAATAAGACTTTAGATAGAAATGGTTGACTATATTGGCCAATTCATTCCCATCCATGTTTGCAACTTTGAAGGTTCCATTGCCATAGGCCTTGATGATAAAAAAAGGTCCCCCCTAGTTGGCTAAGAACTTGGTTGCATACTTACAAATAGCCTTGAGGATGAGGTCTTCTTCCTTGATCTTTTGTTTGTTTATTTCATGATGATGCTATTACTTTTACCTCTCCTAGTATTATTCAATGTAAGTAAGTGTTTGTATTTGCTAGTTCTCCATCGAATCTAGTTTAATGTTATGCAGCTCCTTGTTCTATTCATTGTTGATGAAGTACAATAGAGCCACTTTGAGTGATGGAACCTATAATTTAAGAGGCAAAACAACTTCAGATCCATAAACCAAGTTATATGGGGTTACACTAGTTGTAGTTCAATAGGTCATTTTATAAGCCCAAAGTGCATGGAAAAGTTGCTTGTGCCACTTGCATTTGCTATTATTTAGCATCTTGTTAAGCAAGTTTATAATGGCCTTATTGCTTGCTTCAGCTTGTTTGTTAGCTTAAGGGTAGTATGGGAACAAAAAGGAATACTTGATGCTTAGGTCTTGATAAAAGGCTTCTGTTTCTTAGTTACTAAACTATGGTATATTATCTGTTACTATGGTCAAAGGTATGCCAAAATGGACTATTATGTTATCAAGTATAAATCTACAATCTTGTTCAAACGTTATCTTCCTGAAACCCATTTCGTAAAGTATTTAGCTGTAGTGATAATAAAGTTATGCCTAGCAGAAGACTTAGGCGTTATAGGTCCAAAAATGTTGTGTCCCCACCATTGAAATAGCCAAGTTATCTAAGTAGCATGTAACTCAGTTGGTGGCACATGTATTAGGTTGCTATGTCATTGATAGGTGTCATAAGTTTTAGCATTCTGCAGGTAATCATTTTTCATATAGGGCTAGTAATAGCCTAGTCATCTAATTTTGGTGGCCATGGCTTTTGGTCCTATATGTCACCCACATACACCTTCATGAAATTGCTCAAGGATTGTGTAGGCTTTATTTTTGCCCAAGCATACCAACAATATGCCATCATAAGACCATTGACATAATGTGTTATCGCCTATAATGACATATTGTTTTAATCTTTTATGTGCAGCATCCTTTTAAGAAGTAGTCAGGCCTTGTGGAGATTCATCGTGCATGAGGTAAAACTTGATATCATCATACCACTTCTTTTGAGGAGTGGTGTTGATAGAGGCTATAGGGTCACCTTTAGTGTTTTGTTTCATGGAAATAGCATAGTTCATAGTTAAGTTGGGTAACTTTCTAAACACATCATGCATCACACTTAGGGCTAGGATCGTAATGACATTGGCTAACGTGTTCTCAGTTTAGGGCATATGTTAAATATCAATGCCTACAAATTGTTGCATTAGTTTCTTGCCTAGGTCATAATAAGGTTCCAAATATTTGGCTTTACATGCGTAAAACTTTGTTACTTGGTTAACCACAAGTTGTGAATCATATTTAATCATTAGGTGTTTGATTCCTTGGTCATGAGCTACCATCATTCCTTTGATCAATCCTTCATACTTTGCTACATTGTTGGTACATGGGAACTCAAAATGGTAAGTGAAGAGTTGGATTTCACTAGAAGGTAAGATTATGATGGTAGCAGTGTTGGTCCCATGGGTAGTTGAAGCTCCATTGATGAGTGGTGAGGTACCCCCTACACCCAATCATAAGAATCAGAAGCGTTCATGCATGATTTGGTCAAATTCCATGGATGGAACTAGTTTTGGCATCTAGATCATTATGCCTTGATTGCAATTCACTGTCTTCCCACTTGGACTAGTGGTAGCTTTGTCATGTATGATTTAGTCTAGAGTGAGGCATATGATTCTTGATGTTGTTTCAACCTTATGCTACTCCTAACAATAATAAAGAAATCATTTGTTTAAACTAATTAATAATGGAAAGTAAAGTCTAAACTAGTCTACGAGTGATGAGTGTTCATTCCTAGCTTGCTGTGCACATCTTGAACCCACGTATCCACTATTGGGATTACCAAGTGCTATGCTACTGGGCAACCAAGCAATAACACTACTAGGATTACCAAGTGAATATGTGTTTATGCTTGGAATTGGTCACACTCATTCTGCCAATTCATTAACATGCATGGAAACATAAATATTAACTAAGTACATGGAATATAAAATGTGTTAAAAGTAGATTTAATCTAAGTCAAAGTGCTACAATGAATAAGAATCAATATTGATCTTATTGCCATTCATGGAATATGTCCAGGTACTTTTCCACTTGAATAAGACATTGTACAATTGACTTAGATCCACACCGCGGGCACTCATTAACTATTCTCTAAGACTACGAAATAAAATTACAAGAGTTTGGGTACTCTATCGACCAAAGATTGCACAAACATGGTTGTGAGTGCATATTTATAGAGGAAAATAGACATTGCATCGATAGGGCTGTGTTGATGCAATAGATTGCATCGATGGGGCTTAGTTGATAAGGCCTAGTCAATGGGAACTAGATGGGGCCTAGTCAATGCAACAAACCATATCTCATCTTACGCCCATGATTAAATGCAAACTCATCCTTGAGTTCTTTACAAAACTGGAAAGGTATGGGATTATTGACTGGCTTTTGACATAACAAAATGAGAAAAATAGACATAACAAAATTGAGTGCCATATTACAAAATTTTATTCTAGTGGATGTATACAAAATGACAAAGTGATAAAAATACTGGATAGACATTAAAGATTACAAAATTTTTAGAGGCCTTCAAGAATATGCTGAAGATTATTCTCCTTATTGGCACTAGCAGTGGTAGACTTCCAACTTAGATTGTTATGTCAATGCTTCTCTAGTTATGTGCAATATTCTTAAAGGATGGACTAAAATTTCTTCTCATCGTCCCATGGATCTAGTAAACATGTGATGCTTGAGTTGCTATCTTGTATGTGCTACAATTTATCCATATGCATATCCTCCATTGTCCCTCTCTTGGCTTTATTTACATGCTTGCCAAAAGACCTTATTTCTTAGGCATTTCTTTTAGCATCACCTATAGTCACCAAAAGATCAATATTAGTTTTGGTAAAATTTCCTTAATAATTAACCCTTTTCAGATCCTTTAGTTTTCATTTAAGCATAAGGTGATGATAGCATACTATGCCCAAGGTTATGAGGTAACTAAAATCATCAAGCTGTGCACATTATTTTGATTAATTACTATTAGTTATCATGATGTTCAAAAATAGTATGTTAGAGAAATTTCAAAATTTCAAAGCAGACATCCCTAGCCCCCATGACTAATAAGCATAACTCTGGAAGCACATAAGTTTTCAAACAATTGAAACCAAAGGTTTGATTTAGAAGATGGCCAGGAAATATTGAACTTGAAGGATATTTTAATAGAAAAGTAGAAAAAGGGTAAAAACAAAAGTAATTGAAAGTGATGAGAAGTAGTCCCAAAATTATGCATAAATTTAGAGAAACTGTCATTGATGTTTTGGAAGATGTGAATGTTAGTTCAAAGCCATGATCAAGAAAATTTATGCAAGTGGGTCCTCCCTAAAGCAGGCTCCTACCATAATGCCCTTGCATAAACACTTCTATAGATGTCCGTGGGCACACAAGAAGTTAAATGAAGACCATGCCTTTGTTCCAAACAATGCACAACTACCATGGTTGGGATGTCACACTATACTACAAAAAACCAAAAGGCTCATAATCACATGCAGTAGTGAGGGGAATAATGGGATGAGAAGGGATTGTAGAGATAGGGATGTAAGGTACTTGACCATGTCCACAATAGGTTCATGTGAAAAATGTGATTAAAATGATTAACATACCTAGTTTTCCAAGTTCAGACCAAGTCCATACCATGAACAGTAAGCTTGCATTGATGTGTTTCTTCCTATCAAACACCATGAGTCCACAACCACCTCAAAAAATAATCATCACTCCAAAAATAGAAGAAAAGAGAAGAAGAAAGGAAAGGCCTTAGTTAGAGGGGCACCTTCAGGCATGGGTAGCATGTCGTTCCAGCCCCATAACCAGTGCTTGTAGCCCATTGTTGTACCTAAGGGGTGTGCTTTGAATTTTCATTATTATTATTATTATTATTATTATTCCTTTTTTTTATTTTTATTTTCTGAAATGGGAACCACACCATGCAAAGACAAAGCTTCCTTTTTATTGGTTGATGGAGGAGTGATGATACGTTCTAAGAGGAGTCATAAACCACATGAAGGAAGATAAGAAGAAAACCCAACAGGTCCCCTTGAGGTCATACCCTTACCATTCCCACTTTGTCATTTCCTCTTTCTTCAAGGTATAATGATCATTAATTAATTTTATTTTCTTGAAAGAAGAACCAAATTGTTTCCATGAAAAAGACCTTTTATTCAAAGAACTAGAGGGATGGATGAGGTGGTCTAACTGCGTTACACAATTACTTATCTAATCATCTTGATAGTATAGCACAAAAACCCAACACATAGTATTGATTTCTACATCATGACCTGGAAATATTACTAATGGAAATATAAAAGACATTCATAAAACATAAAGGAAATAACTCAAGAAAAGAGAAAAAGATAAAAAAAAGAAAAATATTAAGAAATGGAAAACATATTAAGAATTAGAAAATTTTGGAAGAAATAAGAAAATGATAAGAAATTTTAAAAATAACAAGGTGAAAACCACTTATTAGTTCTTGAACCAGGGTGGAGCATCTTCCCCATGACTAATCTTATGGCTACACATTTGGAAGATGGACTACATAGTTCCCTAGTTATACACCACTGGTTTTCCATCTACAATTGTTACTAACTTAATTAATTGTGTGGTAGCACATATAACATTAGCAATAGTCTCATTTGGATCATTTGGAGATGTATCTTCATCTGCACTTGAAGGTATTTCCATTTTGGGGGATCTAGATGTGTTTGCTTCTTCTTCTTGATTTTCTATTTTAAATCTTGGGTCTTTGTGTTTAATATCCTTTTCTGGTGTATAATTAGAGTGTAAGATATATGCATCTAAGTCATCTATTTGGTTCATTTTCTTAAGTTTAGAACTAATAAGCAGATCAATTACCTCCATGCATCTTGAAACAATTTTACATTCTCACTTTCAAGCCATTGTGTGTCTTCTAGTTTAGTGACTACTACATAGATTGGTTTTTGCTCACACACTTGCTCCTAAACTTTGTTACGGGCTATGTTAATATTTTGAATTTTTGACCCACAACTAAACCCTTTACTATTAGTAGTGATGCATCAATTTTTTTGTCTCTCCACAACAATAGGTTCATCGTTTATGTCTTGTGTTGGAGTGGTGATGGTTGTTTGCTTTTGTGTATGATTAGGAGACATCGTTTTGGTGAGAAAGTTTGTTGGACTAGGTTGGAATTATGCTGTTTTGGATGGTGTGGTAGGCTCATGAGTGTTATACTACTATCGACAACCCCTAAAGAAAGGATGTTTCCATGTTTACTATGGGAACCTACTAGTATTAACATATCTATACACATTTATAGCATAATTGGCATTTGTTTATTGATGTGGGGGTGTTGAAATTTCTTATGTTGTTGGTAGTGGCATATGAATTAATGGAGTATGAAGATATTAAGGATATGATGTAGGGTGATAGGTGTGAGGTGGTGATCTCATATAAGATGTTGTGGGACGATGATATTTGGGAGAGTGGTAGTAGTAATTTGAAGTAGAGGAAGTAGAACTAGTATGGGAAATAGGTTGTTGAACATAATATCCATATGATTTTGGCTGGTAGTAAGGGTAGGGCTAGCTAAGTGATGGCTTCCCCCATAACTTTGGGTTTTGCCACTATGGTTGATGATGGTGTTGAGGCTAGTAATAAGTCCCACTAGGATAGTATGATTGGTTGTAGGACTGTCTATGATTACCTTGTGAGAAAGGTAATTATCTAGGCATTTTATTTTGTACAAACTTGGTGATGAAGCATCCAGTCCACTGCGTTGACTAGGCCATGTTGATGAAGCCTCATTAACACGGCCACATCGACGTGACCCCATCGATGTATCTTTCCAGGCATTGATGTGGCCTCGTCAACGCAGAGTCCATTTTCTACTATAAATATGCATGCACTTGCCACATTTATGGCACCTTTTGTTCAGGTTGTAGTGAAGCTCTTGTAGTTTGTTTTTGCAAGAGCTAGATTATTTTCCAAGTGCTCATAGACATAGTTCAAAGAGTGTATGACTCTTTATTTGAGTGCTAATGTACTTGAGCCCATTGGCGTGAATTACAATAAAGATGAGCTTTTTGAACATTCCTTGTAGCATTTGATCTAGATTACTTAAGCATCAATATATTAATACTTTAATAATTTTAATGCTTTTGTGATCACACTTTAATAATTTTAATGATTTTTTATTACTTTATAGTTACAATACATTTTAGTAGTCCACGAGAATACATAAGCACGACCACCTCGAACATATGTTTGACACTTGGCAACCCAGTGACGCTTAATGTCTGGCAACCTAATAGTGATTAGGACATGCTTGGGATGTGTATGGAGGGTGGGAACGACTGCTTATGCTAGGAGTAGTTGAGTGATAGAGTAGTGGAATCTTAAATTATCTAGCCTTTTACTCCCTATATTAGAAAAATTAGATATTATAGATAAAAGAAAACATATAAAAATCATATGCCTTAGTCTCACTTAACCATCGTTCTAGAATGTGACAAGTGAGGTTGAGAGGATAACGACCAGTCTAACTAGGATTTTGATGGCTAGGAGACTATGTGTAAGTGCTCGTAGTCTTCAAAATTTGACTGGATCACATGTGAACACTTGTGATTCATATGCTTGGGTGTAGGGGTACCTCACTACTCATCATTGGCGTTGTTGCTGGGGACTATTAGTCTCACGTGTGCTATCTAGCCTTAGTGAGATCATCAAACACTTCATTGAAATGGACCCATTACATCAAAATCTACTCATTCTAGGAGACTTAGGTAAGAGTAAGGCACACTAAGTTATTTGTTGTTTAACACTAGTATGTCTTCTTCTCACAAGTAAGACAAATCCAACCCGTAAGTGCCCCAGGAATGTCAGGTGGTTTATATGCATTTGGATGAGTATATATCCAACCTCACCTTCATCCTACATTAGGATGAGAAGATGTGATGGTGAGACATGGAGGGAAACATTATATTATCCCCTGATTGATTGGGTCCTAGAATGCTGCTCCAAACTCTCACCAGATTGGGCATTCAGGACCGAGGTGAGGAGTACATTATGGAGGATCATGATTATTAGGACTATTGTCCAAATGAGGCACAATGTAAATGGGACCTGCAGTAGGCAAAACACCATGAACAAGCAAAGGGAAAATGGTCTAGTAACCCTTTGTCCTTGTAGGACTAACATGATGATGAGGAACCTATTCCTTGTGGTCCTCATTCTTTTGCATCTCCACCTTTGTGTCAGAACATCCAATCCATCATATAGAGCAAAGGTTCAAGTGATTGGGAGTTCTAGGATGCTGAGGGATCTCCTGGAGGAGATCATGGTGAAGGTGAAGATGGATGTGAAGATTGAGGTCGTTGTCATGGAAGAGGAGGTGATTGACACTATGGGGGTGGCAGTTCTACCCCCTCTTCTTAGTCTCCTCTTTCCACCTTAGCTTCATCAGGTTTTGAATATGATTGCAACCATTGTAGGAGGGATCATGATGATGGTGATCATTGAGACCGACATGATCAAGGATGTCGACCAGAACATCATGACCAAGGGCATGGATGGTCATAGGAGGCTCACCGTCAAGAAAGGAGAGATAGCAGAGATCATCATAGACGCGATGGCCATCATCAGGACCATGACTTTGATAAACCATTGCTTGCCACTTGAAGCATGCTCAACATAGCAGAGGTAGTTCAAATACCTACCAGGCACTTGAGAGATAGTTAGATCAAGCGCCTTGATATGAACAACATCGCTAGATTTTAAGAGGGATATAATTGTGATTTGTAGACTTACTTACAAGCATTTCATGATGCTTGCACCCTACAGAATATTGAAAATGAATGGAAAAAACTCAAGCTATTCCCTGAACACTCATCAAGGAAGCAGAAAGCTAGAACTAGTCTTTGGAGCCAGAATCAATCAGGTGATGGAGTACGATGTTGAAGCTTTTCAATGACAAATACCAAACTACTCCAGAGTGTTTAATTTAAGATGAAAAATTCAAGGGTGGAAAAAAGGTAGCCATGAATCCTTAGATGCAGCCATGAGCAAATATTACTCATTGTTGCATCGATGCCCTATTCATGGCTACTCTCAGCAGGAATAGCTTTGCCATGTCATAGATGGGCTCCATTTTGAAACAAGAAGGACCCTTGGCATTTACACTCAAGGATGAATATTAGAGTTAAGGGCTCATTAACTTTAGTGATTAATTGAGCAGGTAGCCAACGAAGAGGAAGAACTAAAAAAGTGGAAAAGTGCAGAGGAATATAATCGGGTCCCTTCCATCTGAAAGAGGGAAGCCCAATTCTGTGAAGATGAGGAGGAATCACCACTAGATGTAGTGGTGAATAGGAAGACCTTGCCCATACAAAAATTTGCTTCTAAAATTTTGGCCAAGGTGGAAAAGATGTGGGATTCTTTGGATGAAAGATTCCAGTGTTCTAAAAATCACAGAAGAATCCCAAGAACAGAGTAATGATTGGGATTGACGAAGGAGAAGAGAAGCTGAATGTGCCTACCACAAAGGTAATGGCAAAGTTGCTATGGTAGAACAAGTTGTAGACTCTAACACTGAGGAAGAAAATAGATGTGACATATGCTAGTACAAACATCCTAAGGGATGTTTCCCCATGGTGTCACATTTGTAAGAGTCTAGGATGTATGCTCTAAATCCTTAGTTAGCAAAAAGGTAAACACCCTGAAGACTGCCTTATCCCCAAGGCAGTTCCACTAGAAACAGGGATATTATCCAAGTGGAGCTCCACTGTAACCATATGAACACTACCAATAATGGCAGCACCCACAATCATGGGGGATGCCACCCCCAAGGCAGAAATACCCTTATCGATAGCTGAATCCTTATGGGTACTATGTTCAGCAGCCAATCTCCGCGTGGGACTCTTCTAGTCACACAACCTTCCAAAATCATTACTACCCTTTAGAATACTTTTGAGTCCAATCTCTATCACCTAGGGGGGAAAACCCACATTTACACTATCCTCCACCACCTTCTTTTGCCATACCTATCCATCAGCTTGCAACTCAACTACCTCCTACTCTGCCCATGCAGGGAGAAAGACCTCGACAGCCACAACAGTGTAATGCCACAAGGGCTATTAACTTACAATTGGCTTCTAAGCCTAGTGGGTTAGAATCAAAACCATGGAAACATTCATTTTTCTAGCTTAATAACCTAAACACACCCTCACACTTACCTACGGCCAGTACCCATACATCTCCAACTACCTCTGACACTCAATCCTTAGAGCAACCTTTGAACCAAATGCCTTCCAATGTGCAAACTGTCATGTTAATACATGTTGTGATGGACTGGATCAAGGTAGGTCATCTTCCTTGGAAATTGGCTAATCCAGGAAGCCCCCTCATATATCTTCAGGTAGTGGGGAACAAGCCATGCAAAGCTCTTTTGGATTTAGGGTTAGGTGTCAACTTGATTTCACATGATATGTATAAGACTTGGAACCTACCTCTGTTGAAGAAAAGCAACATTTAGCTTGAGTTGGTAGACTAATCTATTACTATTCTCTTGATATTGGTAGAAGATATTGTGACCATTCTTTGTAGGTGGTCCTACCCTACTGATTTCCTAGTGATTCATGTCAATAAATGTAAGGGGAACTTCTCGATTATAATGGGAAGAGCATGGCTCAGCACGGTGGATGCACGTGTATGACTTCAAGATCTCTCCCTTGAAATTTTCAAGAAAAATCCTTTTGGAAAGATCAAGAAGAAGTGTGTTCCATGCATCACGTATAGTGACCCCAGGTGCAATTGTGTGCAGCAACTCTGGTCTGTTAAGCGGACATCCATTCAAGCATGTAGTCAGTGTGCTACCGAATCACAAATTCAACGATGCTTGTACATAGCAGCCACTAACCAAGAGGGCACCCAGTGGCTAACTGCTAACTCTGATAGTAGCACCCTATGCATGGAATCCTCTGAGAGCCTTGTATGTACCTATATGGGAAGCATAGACGAATTGGAATAGGTCCATCAACAACTTTCCACTACTAATGATGCTACTGATTGGGGAAAATTGTAGATCCATGAAAGCTTTAAATAGGAGCCCCTAGAACTAAAATCCTTACCTTTCAATTTGCAATATGCATTCTTGCAAAATGGTAAGCCAGTAATAATCAATGCCACTCTTGTTCCAGAGTAGAAAAAGAAATTTCTAAGGATGGTGAACAAGTGGTTGACTACCTTTGCATGGTCATATCCTGAGTTAACAGGAATTGATGCTAGGGTGTGCCAACATCGAATCTATATTGACCCTTCCATGAAGCCATGATGGTAGTCATAAAGATGATTGAATAATAAACTTAAATAGGTTGTCAAGGATGAAATTGAGCAATTTTTGAAGGTGGGATTCATCTACCCCATTGCAGATAGTGAGTGGATTAGCCCACTCATTATTGTGCCAAAAAAGGATGGCAAATGGAGAGTTTTTATTGATTTTCTATTACTAAATATGGCAACCTTTAAGGATCATTTTCCACTTCCATTTGTGGACCAGGTGTTGGATACCATGTTAGGGAATTGTTACTATAGCTTTCTGGATGGTTATAGTGGCTATAACTAAACCTAGATTGCACTAGAGGACCAGGCCAAGACAATGTTTACAAGTCCTTGGGGAACTTTCACATATAGGAAGATGCCCTTTGGCCTGTGTAATGTGCCCACAACCTTCCAATGCCTTGTACTTAGCATCTTCCAGTAGCAAATCTGCAATGGTGTAGAAGTTTTTATGGATGACTTCTCCACCTTTGGAGAAACATTCGAGCAAGCCTTGGACTAGTTTGTGCAGGTTTTGAAGCGATGTGTAGACACAAACTTATAGCTCAATTGGAAAAAGAGTCACCTAATGGTCCAAGAAGGCATTGTTTTGGGACATCAAATTTCACAAGAAGGGATCAGAGTGGATCCTGAGAAAATTAGGGTTATTGAAGGAATTACTAGTCAGCCGAGAACTATAAGGGATGTCCAGTCGTTCCTTGGACACACTCGCTACTATCGACGCTTCATCAAGAATTTCTCAAAGATCATCAAGCCATTGGTGGAGCTAACCAAGAAAGATGCCCCATTTTTCTGGACTAGGGAATGTGAATCTACATTCCAAACATTGAAGCAAAAACTCATAGAGACTCTAATTCTATAAGCCACTGATTGGTCTAGACCATTTCACATCATGATGGATGCATCTAACTATGCATTGGAAGCCATGCTCACATAGTTGGATGACTAGAAATGTCCATATTACATCCATTGTGCAAGCCAAAGTATTGTGGGTGCTTAGCTCAATTACACCACCACCAAAAAGGAATTAATGGTGGTGGTGTTTGCCTTAGAAAAGTTTCGATACTATGTGCTCGGGTATAAGGTGTTTGTGCATACGGACCACAGTGCCATTTGGTTCCTTATGAATAAGCCCATGGTGAACCCCTATGTCATATGGTGGCTTAGAATCCTTCAAGAATTCAATCTTGCTATGGTAGAAAAAAAGGAACCAAGAATGTGGTTGCTGATCACTTGTCTCGATTACGATGGGATAGCATGGAGGAGGAGAGGTCACTCTCTAACCAGTTTCTAGAGAAACTCCTCTTTGCTAGAGCAATTACAAAGGAGGTGCCCATAGGATCAAATTGGTTTCACAACATCCTTACCTATCTTCGTACATAAGAGCTACCAAAGGAATTGGATCATCGAAAGAAACAACGATTTCTTCACAGAGCTAAGCACTTCATAGAAATCAATGGACACTTGTACAAGGTGTGTGCAGATGGCTTGGTTTGATGGTGCATCCCTGATGTAGATCAACTGCATGTCCTCAAAGATGCTCATGAGGGCCCTTGTGGGGGCTATTATGCAGGAAAGTGCATGACCATTAAGATCCTACTTGCAAGTTACTACTAGCCTACACTCTTCAGGGATGCTCAATGGTTCATCCTCTCCTATGATCAATGTCAAAGAGATGGTGGGATGACAGAAAGAATGGAGGGACCTTAATAGTGGATTTAGCCACTAGAGCCCTTCGACATTTGTGGCATTGACTTCATGGACCCCATCACACCCATGTCAAATGGGAAGGTGTACATTATTATTGCAGTGGACTACTGTATAAAGTGGGCAGAGGCAGTAGTCATCACCAACTATTTCTCAACCATGGCTATGTAGTTTGTTCAATAAAAAATCATGAACAAGTTTGGGGTGCTACATGCACTCGTTTTAGATAATGACACTCACTTCATGGATGCTACTTTTCATAAACTCATGCAGAATTTGGGAGTAGAACATAAACTAACAACACCCTATCACCTGCAAGCCAATGGGCAAGCCAAAGTCACAAACAGGGAGAGTACAAGAATCATAACGAGGACAATTAGCAAATATAGGAGGGCTTAAAGCATAAAATTTAATGATGTCCTTTGGGCCTACTGCTCAACCTGGAAACTTCCTATAGGCTACTCTCCTTATGAGTTGATGTACAGAACACTACCAATGCTCTCGATTCACGTAGAACTCCAAACATTATCCATTGCGAGTGACTTAGGTCTTGACTTATCCCTAGCACAAAGAGAATGACTCATCAACTTAAGTGTGCTAGATGAGAATCGATTAGTAGCCCTATCATCAAATGAGGTGCATAAGGCATATAACAAATAATGTAATGACCTTAGGATTCAAAAGGTGATATTTCAATGTGGAGATAAGGTTCTCTATTGGAACCCCACACATGTGCTGCAATGGACCAAGTCTCAAACACTGTGGGAGGGACCTTATATTGTTTTCGAGACTTTTCCATTCGGGGTCCTACTCATACACAGACCTGAAGACCCAACAAAAACGTAGTTGGTCAACATGCAACAATTAAAACCCTTCCATGAACTACACCAAACCAATGTCACTACCACTTCACCAAGTGGTTAGCCACGTTCCATCTTTTACATCTCCTCCTCCAAGCTTAGTTGTGGGGGAGATCGCTGCCCGTACTAAAATCATTGCCTTGGCTTCATAGGTATTTTATATATTTTTTGTTTTACACCATCGTTCGTACGTTTAACATTTCTTACCTACTCTTTCTTTTATATAAATATATAAATATATTTTACCTTTAGTTGTTTTGTTCGATTTTATTTTATTTTATTTTCCTCTATTTATTTTCACTAATAAAGCCGTCTTATTGCCATGGGATGCAATGGTGTGGTAGTTGCTCCTAATGGGGGTTTGCATATTATGGGTTGCCTATTATATCTAGTTCTTACCTTAGCATTTTGGGTTTCAAAAAACTAAGTTATACATTCTTTCATGCAACAGGCAGTGAGTCCATGACATCCGACCACTCACACTTTTTTATGGTGTCCCAGGATCAAGAGAAGTACAGTCCCTTTTCCATTAATCAACTCCAATAAATCTTTGACCTTGGTGGATTCTGAATTTGGGAAGGATCCAAGTGGTAAGGAACTAGGTGTGACTTCAAGGGGATGTGGTGGACTATGTATCCTCCTACGATCTCTCATGCATTTTTGCCCTCAGGGATTTCTTTCCATTCCATGACAACAAATAATAGGAAGCTAACATGTCCTTGCATGGTGTGGTTTCTATTTGAAAAAGAAAAGAAAAGAAAAGAAAAAAAAACAATGGTAATTCAAAGCACACCCCTTGGACCATGCAATATATCCTTTCATGGTATGGTTTATTCAGAAAAAAAAAAACAATAATGGGAATTCAAAGCACACCCCTTGGATCAAATAATGGGCTACAAGCACTAGTTATGGGACTTGAAAGCCATGTTACTAGGCCTTGATGGTCCCCTCTAACTAAGGTCCTTTCTTACTTCCTGCTTCCCTTTTCTTCTCTATAAGGAATGGGATTTGATCTTTGAGGGCATGTGTATGTCTTGAGTGGATGGGTTGGTATCAGTCCATCATTGTGATGTCATTGGAAATGGTCGATCTTGATCTAGACCTGGCATGGATTCTTATTAGGTCACCTAACTACATATTTCACAAAGGGATTGTATCAATCTTGACCTCAGCACTCCATTCCACATGCTCTCCCCCTCATCCGTTACTCTCTGTTCCTCACCTCACTGTCAGTTTCATGTTTTGATCATGTATCTTAGTGTTGGTACTTGTAAATCCTTTGGTTAGTTCTTAGAGATACAAGTATTAACCCTCAGTGACCATTTATTAACTATGGGGCTCATGGACTTCTAGGTTGAAGATGTGCAAGGGCAAACAAGGCCAGAGCCTACTATGGGTAGGATCCACTTGCATATCCTTTGGTTCTGCTTGTTAATCACCTACTCCTTTGATATAATATGGCAAGCATTTCTATGCTGTCCATCATGAGGCTCTCCATCACCCAAGCTTCATATTATGATGATTCTTCTGAATTTGACTCTTATTTTGCAATCAACATCCCTTCCTCTTTGTTTCATGATGTTCTTGCGTCTCTAAGCTCTTGAATGACTCTAGTTTTATGCTAAAATTTGTAGATTTGGGCCTTTAATTCATCGATCAATAGTAGTGAATGTAGTTGAATAGCTACATCGATGCGACCTCATATACACAGCCACCTGTGTTTACATGGCCCCATCGATGTAACCCAAAACTACTATATATATGCGCATCATGCCTTTGCGTTTTTTCCATTTTCTCCTAATGCTAGGGGAGTTTTTCAAGTTTTTTGCATCCAATCTCCTTCTCGAGCACATAAGCTTCGTACTGTTTGTTCCAATCTAGCTGTTCTTTCATCCTTTGGCTATCGGAGGTATGCTCTGCATCATGGTGGGACCCCTGATTCTGTAGATTAAGGTAGTGTAGCTAATCAATGACTCAACACCCCTTAGGGTTAATAAAAAATGGCTCTTAGGGTTAATCAAAGAGTTAGTAGTTAGTTTTAACTCATCATAATAATCAAAGCGTTAGTTTTAATTCAACAACACTTAGGATGCACATGTTGCTATCATAGCCTAGCCATGCCATCATTGGAAGGTATATTATTGCCATTTTGGGCAACACACACACATTTTAATTCGTGGTTATGCTATGATTACAGATGGCACCAAAACCAAGGCATCCAAGGGAGGAAGGAGCATCACAACCTCGAGAGAAGCAACCTAGAACTGGAAGGGAATGGAGCACACGACCTCAAGAGCATGTAGAGAGCTCACATGTAATTGGCCCTCTTCGTGAGGAACCCAATTTGGAATCTATTCATCAAATTCCTAAAGAAGAGGTTCCCAAAAAACAATCACGTAGGGACGAGAGTCCAACAAGAGTGCCATGGCTTAAGGTCACCTTGACTAGGGCTTGCCTTGATGCTATCAGGCCGAAAGAGTTGCAACGAATGGTCCTTCAAAAATTAAACTTTAGACCATTCCTAGAAAGTGTGCTAGAAGAAGTTAAAACTCAGCTATAAAATTCTCCCATGTGGCCAATCATCATGTCCAGTGGTGAGTGGTATATGGGAAAAACCTATCTCTTCTAGAAAAATTAGTAGCTGAGGTTGCAATTCAAAATTAAAGAGATCAATGTATCTTACTCTACAAAGGTAATTGCACAAGCTCTTAGGTTGCCTGAGATTAGGGATGATGTGGAAAAAATTTTAAAATAAGTAGACCCTTTGGTGAAAGCAGAGTGGACCAAGTGATGCTATGGGGTAGATCGTAAGGAGTTTGGCACATTGACCACCACAGAAAGAGTTTACTCCAAAATTGCATCTTATCACCTAAAGCCAATGGTAAGACCTAGCAAAACCACTACCTTCTCTACTAGTTCATGTGCCACTTTAAGAGGAAAATTTCCTATCAACCTTCCACAATTACTCTTCTTGAAAATTGAGAAATGGTTTGTGGAAAATGAACGTGGAAGACGAGCTTTGCCCTTTCCCTGCCTGATCAGAAAATTGTGCAAATGGGAAAGGATAAAACGATATGCCAATGACATAATCCATCATGCCCTAATTGACTTGCGGCATGAAATGATGAAAGATAAAATACCTACCACAACAAGAATGGAGAAAGAGCAACAACCACCTCCATCATCCACACAAGTAATAGGGTCAAACTTGTGCATGGTTGCAGAGCACATACATGAGATCTGACAGTTACTCCTGCACCAACAAGGGTAACAAGTGAGAACCAGTGATGGTGGAGACCCTTCTATGTATCGCCCTACCTTGAGCCATCTAGAATAAGTGGCTTGATCTATGAGCTTACTGGAGATGGTAGGGTTGATGATTGCAACCGTGCGAACATAAGTGCCTACAAGAATAGACCCTAGTGCTCAAGAAGTAATGGTGTCAATGACCCAACAATTATTTCTAGATATTTTAGGAAATGTTTCTACTTTCTTGGTGCACTTGGAGGAAGGTGAAGGGGAAACTATCTTGGTAATGCAGTACCAAGGATAGGAAGTTATGGTAGAAGTGGTTGCCGATACAATCACCACAGCTCTCAATGCACCTATGATGCATGTACTAGATGTACATGGGCTTAAAGATGTGTAGGAATCTATAGGTGCTCAGAATGGTAGACTCAATGCAACACAACATGAAGAATTATTGGACTGACTGGTGGAAATTGGGCAACCACTTCTAGATGTCTTAGACCTTTCAGATAATATCACTATGACCTATTCGGAGCTGCTCTTGCCAAAGGGCAAGTGCCTCATCCTAGAAGGGAAACTGGAAGTAGCTTAGGTAGACAATCAACACTTAGCTATGGAAGTTGCCCAAGTAAGGCCCCAACTTGTTGATCCGGCTATACTCAACCATGAAGTCACCAAAGATGAAGCTTTTCAATAACTTTAAACTAAGCTTCAAAAGGTCGAGTACGAGCAAGAGTCTACGATCTTCAACAAGTCCTTAGTGAAAGATCGTTCTTATTATCTAAACAAGGACTTGGCAAAGGTTTCCTAGGAGAATGTTGGGTTGACCATAGAAGTTCATCACCTGTGCAATGTTGGTCTCAAAAATCAACAAATGAAGGATTTTATCCACCAATAGCATGGGGAGTTTGCTAGGGTAAACACTGATGTGAGAAGATTGGCTATCAAAAATCACAATCTGTCAATGGAGGAAGTCCAAGCCTTGTGATAGAAGATAGCCATTAAAGTCACTACTTGGAATAATGAGGCCCTCAAGTTTGAACGAGTGAAAAATCACTACAGGGACCAAGTGGGATTGCAAAAAGAAATTAACAAAAAAGAAATCCAAGTTGCAAAGGCTAAGATGAATCAAGCCCTCCAACAGCTCAAGGAAGGAGATGAGGCATGGCAACCCATCTTTGATGGATTAAACACTTACAACCAAGCTAAGATTCATCTCAAGGAGCTGTAGATTAAAGAAATGATAGAATATATGGAACTAGCCAACCTTCATTATGAAAACCTAGCCATACTTATAGTTGGGAGGTCATGGTCAGACCTCAAGAAGTAAGTGGCCACCTTGTATTCTTTATATGAGGGCAAGTTCAAGGTGCATAAAGAGACAAAGAAAAAACTGGAAATAGCAAATGCGGAACTTGGAGTTCTTCGCACTTGCTTTGAAGGGCAATGCTCTGTTGCAGAGAACTTAGCCTAATGAATGAATGACTACCAGTGCCTACAAGCATCAATCCATGCATTTAATATCGAACAAAAATATTTTGTGGCTTGGTTTGTCAATTTAAAGGAGCTCTTCCATGCACTTCCATGTCTTTGCGATGTTCCTGTTCTGGCACACATTGGCAAAGCTGCTTGGACTGTGAACTACCCTAGAAGAAAAGAAGATAAAATGAGGGCTCTCTTGGAGTCTTTCCAATTGCCTCTGAAAGTTGCAACAATAGTAGGACAACCACAACCACCACCTCAACCACCACATGCACCTGAAGCTAGTGATGGTCCATTAGAACCAGCGCCACTAGGAACTATATGGTTATCTTTAGCAACTTCAGCATCTCGATGGGGTTGTAAGTCCATTGTTGTCAAGGTGTTCAATTTTATTGTCCATGAACATCATATTTTTGTAATTTCCTTTCGTACACTTAGGCACTTGGTGTGTTGTTAGTGTCAGTGTGTGTATTGATATGTTTTGCGATGTGTATTGCTAGTAACCTCATACCTTCCAAATTGTAACAAACTCAAGGATGAGTTTTCACTCAGTTGTGGGGTTATGATGAAGCATCTAGTCCACTACATCAATTGGGCTACGTCAATGAAGCCTCGTTAATATGGCTATGTCGACATGACCTTGTCATTGCATCTTTCCAGGCATTGACGTGGCCTCGTCAACGCAGAGTCCATTTTCTACTATAAATATGCGTGCACCTGCCACATTTATGGCACCTTTTGTTCAAGTTGTAGCGAAGCTCTTGTAATTTGTTTCCATAGGAGTTAGATTATTTTCCAAGTTCCCGTAGACATAGTTCAAAGAATGTATAGCTCTTTATTTGAGTGCTAATGTACCTAAGCCCATTGGCGTGAACGGTAATAAAACAAGCTTTTTGAACATTCCTTGCAGCATTTGAACTAGATTACTTAAGCATCAATATTTTAATACTTTAATAATTTTAATGCTTTTGTTATTGCACTTTAATAATTTAATTCTTTTTTTATCGCACTTTAATAATTTTAATGCTTTTATTATCACTTTATAGTTACAGTATGTTTTAGTAGTCCATGAGAACACATAAGCACAACCACCTCGAACATATGTCTGACACTTGGCAACCTAGTGACCCTTAATGTCTAGCAACCCAGTAGTGATTAGGAAATGCTTGGGATGTGCATGGAGGGTGGGAATGGCTGCTTATGCTAGGAGTAGTCAAGCGATAAAGTAATGGAATATTAAATTATCTAGCCTTTTACTCCCTATATTAGAAGAATTAGATATTATAGATAAAAGAAAACATATAAAAATCATATGCCTTAGTCTCACTTAACCATCATTCTAGAATGTCACAAGTGAGGTTGAGAGGACAACAACTATTCTAACTAGGATTTTGATGGCTAGGGTACTGTGCATAAGTGCTCACAGTCTTCGGAATTTGACCAGATCATGCGTGAACACTCGTGATTTGTATGGTTAGGTGTATGGGTACCTCACCACTCATCACTTGGGATTCAATGCAAAAGCCCAATACTCATGTAGATGTGACATGATTGGAAAATAACCCTTTGGATGGTCATATAGGCAGAGTTCACATCCACCATCTTATTCTATGGTTGAGTCTATAGCCTCTTCTTCTACAACCATTTTCCTTGTTTGCTGATAAGTGTTCCTAGCTATTTCTTGGTTCTCCTTCCTTTGTTTATTGTGATCAACTAATTCATTTTGTATTACCTTCTCCTCTATGATTTCTATGAAATTTGTAGCTTTTTCATTTATCCACTCTGACATCCTATCTAGCCTTGCCTAGAGTTCATCAAGAGATTGTTGCAGTGGCAAGGTTTGTTGTGAAATCACCTCATTGAGAGTTACCTCTTTTTTTTCATCATAGATATGGAACCTCTTCTTTTGAAGAGTTGTGTCCTAGTGATATTTCTCAACATTCTCTCATTTACATAACTCTTCTTCTTCTTTTCCCACTACTCAATTAGCCTTTGTATCTGATGGACTTTTAGTTCGTATAATCAACCTTGAGCATACATCCTAAGGGTCTCCCTCATTTCATCATGAAGCCCATCTATGATGTGGAAAAGTTGCTCTTTTTGAGAGAAATCATCTCTAGGACATCTATGTAGTAGCAAATAGTATCTATTCGAGGCCACATCCAAGGGTTTAAGATTTTTTGCTTCCACCCTTGGATTTGTTTTCTTAGGTTGGACACTCTTACATAGGTTTGGTATTTTTCATTGGAAAGTTCTAGAATTGTGGACCACTGGTGGATGGAACTTGGTTCCAAAATTTGAGACCAACTTTCAGCTTCATCTATTAATGTCCTAGTGAAGAGCTTAAGCTTTTGCCACTTATTTTCAATATTTTGCAAGGTGCAGGCATCATGGAAGGCTTGTAAGTGATGTTCTAGATCAGAATCATAGCCTTCAATATTATTCATATCGAGCCTTTTTATGCAACTTTTCCTATGATGCTTGTGGGGTATCTTAACTACCTCTATGATCTGCATTAGGCTCTTAGTGGGCAATAAGAGTTTATCATCATTATACATGGCATGGTGAAAATTGCTATTTCTGTTTGCCCGATTATGATTATTTTATGTATGTTCATTTTGATGTCTTTGATTTTGCCCTTGGATTTGATTTCTATTCTTATTTCAACCCCATAGTGAAGCTAAGTATTTATACCTACATTCATCTTCATTAGAACTAGACATTGAAGAGGAAGAGGAAGATGAGGAACTAGGAGAGTTGCCATGGCTTCTATAGTGTTCCCCATGGTCCCTTGATTTATCTTTTCTATGTTTTGATGAGGTCCTAGGCCTTGAGGCCTCCCTTAGTCTAAGACTTACTTCATCTCCTCTAGGATTGTCTTAGGTGAATGTAGTCCTTAAGCATAGTCAGGGTGGTCATGAACACATGAAATCCCTGCATGAGGTTGGTCACTCTAATTTTCTTCAATATATATATCATTAGTTCTTTAATGAATGTTCTTTTCATATGATTCATTATCACTTCCTCATGAAAGAGACATTATTGTTGGTGTATAATGTGTGTGACTTAGTATTTTTTCAAAGATAGTTTGTTAATGCATTTATAGCAATTGTGTATGGTATAACTAATCTAGATAACTTGCACCATCCCCAACAACGGTGCCAATGATGAGCAGCGAGGTGCCCTATACTCCCAACCATACGAATCACAAGCATTTATGCATGATCTGGTCAAATTCCATGGATGGGACTAGTTCTGGCATCTAGATCGTTATGCCTTGATCGTAGTTTATTGTCTTTCCACGTAGACTAGTGGTAGCTTTGTCACATATAGTTTAGTCTAGAGTGAGGCATATGATTCTTGATGTTGTTTTGACCTTATGCTACTCCTAATTATAATAAAGAAATCATTTTTAAAACTAATTAATAATGGAAAGTAAAGTCTAAACTAGTCTATGGGTGATGAGTGTCTGTTCCTAGCTTGTTGTACACATCCTGAACCCACGTATCCACTACTGGGATAAGCAAGTGTTATGCTACTAGGTGAACCAAGCAATAACACTATTGGGATTACCAAGCAAATATGTGTTTACACTCATAACTAGTCATGCTCATTCCACCAATTCATTAACATCATGAAAATGTAAATATTAACTAAGTCCATGGAATATAAATTACATTAAAAGTAAATTTAGTCTAAGTCAAAGTGCTGAAATGAATAAGAATCAATCTCAATATTATTGCCATTCATGGAATGTGTCTAGTTACATTTCCACTTGAATAAAACATTGTACAACTGACTCATATCCATAGTGCGAGCACTCATTGACTATTCTCTAAGACTACGAAATAAAAGTGCAAGAGTTCAGCTATTCTATTGATCAAAGAGTTGCATAAACATGGCTATGAGTGTGCATTTATAGAGGAAGATATACACTATGCCAATGGGGTCATGTCAACACAATAGATTGCATCAATGGAGTCTAGTTGATAGGGCCTAGTCGACACAACAGACCACATTGGTGGGGCCTAGTCAATGAGGCCCAGTTGATACAACAAACTGTATCTCATCATACATCAAAGTGCATAATTGCCTCATAGCCATTAGTTACTTCACTAATAATATTGACATGTTCATCTAGGTATTCAGGGTTAATGGTTGCATGGTCTTCTACTGGGAAAATAGTAAGTTGTGCAGCTATAGTTTGACCTTTCATTGAGGCTTGAGATATGTAATGGAGGTTAAACTTGGTTGTTATGGCTTTTCAACGAGCTATATGGCTACTTTCATAGATATTGGTCATTATGGATCTAAGCACATTATGCTCACAAATGACATTGACTTAGCTCCTAAAGAGGTAGTGTCTCCACTTCTTCAACGAGAAGACTAGGGCTAGATAGTACTTCTCCACTTTAGTGTGTCGAGTCTTATGGGCAATTAATGCATGGCTTAGGTAGTATATCGGTAGCTTTGATCCATCATCTTATTTTTGATAGAGTAGAAAAGTAATGGACATGTTAGAGATAGTAAGGTAGATGTAAAAAGGTTTATCCTTTTGTGATGGATATTCTATGGGTAGTTGTGCCAACTCTTGCTTAAGGATTTCAAAGGCTTCTTGGCATTGAGTCATCCACTCATAGTGAACTCCTTAAGCAAGTGTGACATATATTGTAATTTATCTATAGTCTACAAGGCTCTTAGGCTCAAGATCTAAATGATTGAGGTTAATGAATCGTTCAACATCACCATAAGGCCTGTTGAGGCTCAAAGGTAAATTGATTTACCTCTAGGTGTCCATACTCCAATCTTACATATCAACCATAAGCACATTAAGTAGCACCCATGTGATAAAATGAGAAAATAATGCCAAAATAACATAAAATATGTTAGCAATTATGCATGGATAAGCCAAAACAGGTTTTATCAATAGTCACACAAAGTTCAAACAAGGCCCATAAAGGCTATAAGAGGTAGGTGAAGAAAAATAAGGTGAAACAAAGGCTAAATAAGGTCAAACAAAGCCAAATGATGGTAGAATGGTGCCAAATAAAGGTCAAATGATCGTCAAACTTCATCTAATGATGTCAATTAAGGTTAAAGCATGGTCAATGGAGGCTATAGAAGGGAAGCCAAGGTAGGTAAGATGCACCAAAGGCCAAGCAACATGAAATGAGGCCAAATAAAGGTTGATTTATGGTCAAATGAGGCAAAATGATGATATAATGATGGTAAAGAACATCAAATAATGTCAAAAAAGGCTAAAACATGGTCAACAAAGGTCATAGGGGTTAGGATAAGGTAGATGGGGAAGACAAAGGGCTAACTAACATGGGATAAAGCTAAATGGAAGGCAAATGATGATCAAATGGGGTCAAATGGAGCCCAAATGATGGTTGAATCCCATCAAATGATGTTTCAAATGGTCAAACAAGGTCACGGTGATGTCAAATGATATAAATTAATGTCAAACTAAGTTCTCTAAGGTCAAAAGATGCCAAATGATAAGCACATTTGATGAAATAAGGCCAAATGATGCTGAAATGACAAAAATGTATCCAAATGACATCAAATGATAGGGAAACGAAGGTCAATAATGCATACCAAGATTAAACCAAGTCAAAATACAATGAATTAGGGCCAAACTAGTAAAGGTAGGTAACATGGAGTAAAACATGATCAATATTGATTAATCAAGGTCAAATTTTATTAGTTTTAGGCCTTAGCCAGCCATGGTGTGAGGTCATAAGATTGGCGAGGAAGTTTGGGCATTTGGAAAGGTCATTCTATGGTTGTTTGAAGGCATAAATGAGATCCCATTTAGTAACTATGTTGGAGCCATGCTAGGACTATGTTGGGTCAACATGGCTTTGGCATGCCCCAATGTGGTTCTTGTCAAAACATGAATTCCTATGTTTTTCATGGTCATTTTTGGGATTTTTATGGTCCAAATTGATAGCTCAATGGATTAGGAGTAAAGATTGATCAATTTTGGTATTTTTTAACCCTTTGGAAGCCAAAAGTACTACATAGGACCGCTATTCACATTGGGACTATGTTGGCCAACATGGCTCTAGTGTAGTTCCATGAGAAAAATGGGTTCATGGTGTTCCAAGATTGAAATTTATGTCTTACTAGCTTCCTAGGGTAGTGCTTTGGCATTAGGGCTATGAATTGGCCATCTAAAGGTGAAAATGGTTTTATGGAAGTAAAATTTAGAACCATCCCCTCTTGGACTATATTGACCAACATAGTTGGGGGTGGTCCCAGTGTAGATGGATAAAAGTTGGGCTTTTGATGGTCAAAATAGGGCCAAATTGCATTAGGTTTCAAGGTTTCAAGGTTCTAGGCTTCCCCAATCAAGTTTTAGGCCATTTAGAGTGTGGTAATGCTAGTATAACCTTCCTAGAATTCCAATTATGCTAAAGCCACACTTGCCAGCATGGCCTTGGCCTTTTACAGCATACTTACAATTGAGCCTTGGTGTTTTATGAGTTTTGGTGGAAATTTGACCAAGTGTTCAAGTTCCCAAGGTCAATAGTGTTCGTGGCTAGGGTTTTGACTTAGAATTGTCGATTTTGAAGGTTGTTTGAGTGTAGATATAACCATCCCCCTTGAATATGTTGGATAGCATAGTCCTAGCATGAATGGAGGAAATATGATTGGTTTTGACTATTTTTGACTCTACTTCTAGGGTTTGGTGGTCTCTAATGGCTTCAGTAGGGTTCTAGGGTTGGGATGATGCATTGGGAAGTTGATTGGACATGTTAGTAGCTTATTTTTAAATTTTTGAATGTAAAATACACCATGACTACACTAGCTAGCATAGTTGGGGTCATGCCTAGCTTAGCTCTGAGATTGGAGGGTGTTTTGACTAATTTTTATTTCATTTTTAGTAGTTTGAGGTCATCAGAGACTCTGGGAAGGTGTGAGGGCTAGGATATGTAATTTTGAAGGTTATTTTTGGCATTTGGTGGTCAAACCTCAACCAACCACATTGGGACTATGCTAGTAAGTGTTGTTGGGGTGCCTCCCAGTGTGGTTCCAATGTTGGGGTGGGGTTTTCATTAATTTTGCTTAGTTATTCAACATTTCAAGATTACTAGAGACTTTGGAAGAATGTGCAAGTTAGGAGATGCTACTTTGAAGTCTATTTATGGCATTTGATGGCCAAACCCATGTAAACCACACTGGGAATATGCTAGCTAGTGTAGTTGGGGTGCCTTGTAGTGTGGCTCATCCAAAATACATAATTTTTGACATTTTTTGATGGGTTTTAGGAGGTTTTGGAGATGCTAGAGGCTTAAAATAGGGTTTAGGACATGGAGTGGCCATTTTAGAGTTGATTAAAAGCTTGGTTGGTGGTGGAAAGTCTCATCCCTCATGGGACTACACTGGGAAGTATAGTTGGGATCATGGCCAGCATAGTTTCTAAAAATAACTAACTCTATTATCAATTTTGATCTTCCTTGATGCTTGGTATCTTCCAGTGTGTCGAATTCTAGTTTTTAATTTTGGTATGAGGGATTTTGGCTTCAACATGTTATGGATGGGTGTTTAGGGTGTAAGGCGTGGTAGTGGTTGAGGCTTGGAATCCCTTCCAAGGCCTTTTAGGAACTTAATCCCACTATAGTTCTAGTCAAAATGCCCAAGTCCTAGTGTATTAGGATTTTTACTAGTTTATTTAAAAGGATTCTAATGGGGCCCACCAAATTTTAAATTGTTAAAACAAATTAATTTTCCCACTAGCCAACATAGTTTCCAACTTCTAATTATGAACATGGAGTTGTGTGGGTGTTTCAGATATGGGGTTTTGATCATCAATGCATAAGTTTGGGAGTAATTCCCACATTACAATTTTGCCATCATCAATTTTCCTAACCTATCCTCAACTGGAAATGCATAGCATTAGAGCTTTTACATTAATTTTGGCTTCAATTCTCATTCATCTCCAATGTGGTTCATCCATTATACACCAAGGAGCAACATGGTTGCAAAGAAGTTGGAGGAGGATTTGAAGGTTCTTTGCCATTTGTTGATCAAAGATGTCTAAGAGAAAGGTGGATACAAGCAAAAATCTAGCTTTGGAGGAGGAAAATGCTATTGCCAAAGGGATTTCAAGTCTACCACAACCTCTACTAGGAGAAGGATTCTCCACCATAACTAGCAGGTATACCATTCCTAGTTGTTTTTTGTGAATTTTTGGTTAAAACCTAGGTGTTTTGTCTTAGTTATGCTCATGTGGTGTAGGGATTTTGGATTTGGATGGTTTAGATATTATGTTTAGATTTTCACTACATGCTTGTTGCATTATTTTGGTTTTAGGGGCCGTTGGTTTGAAGCTATGAATTTTTATTTGGCCTTGTTTTGTGTGTTTTCTACTATTTTCCATGAAAAAGCAGTGCCACTTTTATATATGTTTTATAAGAAAAAGGCATGGAAATTTTGGTTTTTGGGACCATAGGTTTGTTGCTTGTTATTTATTGGTTGAACTGGTTGTGGAATCTCTAAATTATGGCCTATGGTTAATTTTTTATAAATTTTTCCATAGGGTAGCACATAGTGAAATTTTTGGTTTTTATTGTTTTTACCCCCTAGAAGTTGATAGCATCGACATTGTAAAGAATTTTTTCTACCAATGTCCCAAATTCTTAGGGATGTTTAAGGCCATTTGGGAGGGTTTGGCATCAGTTCTATAAATTTTTCAAAAAAGTTTGATATTTTTTCCCAGGATCTCACTTTAGCTATTTTATGTAGTTTGGTTTTTTTTTTTTAAATTTACAATGATTTTAGGCTGTTGTATGAAATTTTTCTAAGCTTGGAATTGCAACGTTGATGCTAAATTTTTGTTGAATTTCATATGTGTGTTATGTCTAGACTTAGAAAAAAATTTTAGTACAAATTTATCATTTTTGAGTTGGTGTTAACTACCTTATATAATTATAGTTTTAACTATTAGAACTACAAACCCCCTAGGCTGTATGAGTAGTGTTGGTCTATTTCTAGTATTTTTTGTGACAATATCAAAGGCCCTCTAAGGTCATGTGTACATGTTACATTTTGGTTTCCAATATTTATTAGAATTTTTCAAAATTTTTAACTAGTATCCATAGAGTTTTTATGACAACTAATTTCACTTAAATTAGGAATTCTAGTCAAAATTTTGTTAAACTTAAGTTGGGACTTTAGGATTGTTTTTATAGGTCAAATTTTGGTATAGGCTAATTCTCATGGTTTTAATTTTTTACATAAAATTTCTACAATTTTTATTTATATTTTCACCATGAGATTTCCATCAGTGTTAATGGGTCACTTGGTCTTTTCGTTTAATTTTTGATTAAATTTTACTTTAGTTCTAAGGATTGAAAACTATGAATTTTGTTATTTGGTTTGATGTGGAAATGTTGACATTATGTTATGGTTATTTGCTTAATAGTTAAAAATTTTCATTATGGTCACATAAAGTTTTGATGGTTATGGTTGGGTTGTGCAAGGCTTTCTTGAAGCCCATCTTGGTGGTGATCAAGCTGGTTAGACTCTTGTGTTGCATACACACACTAAAGCCCAATGCCTTGCCTATCAACATGATGTTAGACCATGACTCCCTTTAGTTTAGGCTAGGGGTGAAAGAGTTCTTGGCCTTACTACTATATAATTTTAGTGTGATGGTATGATCACACTTAGCATCTAAAACAATGGCTGTAATTGTGGAAACCTTACTACCCTTTTTTGCTAGCTTGATTGTCAAATTCATAGTTTATGATCTTGATACTCGTGTTGAGGATGAACAATTCAATAGCATATACACTAGGGGTACATGTCAGTTGTCCAAAGTCTAGGATATGGTTGAATTCATCCAATATAGCACCAATAACATGTTATTGGTTGGTTACTATGTCAACACATTATTTCAGAACCCTCTTGGTATCTTCTATCATGTGGAAGGGTAAGCATAATTCTAAGTTTTTAGTTTACTTGTTGGTTTCATTAGGCCACTTGGGTTTAAAATTTTTTTTTTGGATTGGCATGCTTGTAGGTACAAGGTGGATGACCAAGGGTTGATTACAAGTGACCAATTCTTGACCTTGGCTCAAATAGCCTTGGAGGTCTTTGCCAAAAGCCCAATAGTAAGGCTCATAGTGATGGAGTAGCTCAAATATGACTTTGGTAGGTATACCTCATACTATTCTCAAGCTTACTATAGGTGCCTAGCCAATGGGATGGCTCACAGTTGATGAGTGGTGAGGTACCCCTACACTCAACCATACGAATACGAGCGTTTCACGTGTGATCCGGTTGAACTCCAAGGACTAAGTGCTTACACGCCTTAATGGAACACTTAAGGTTAATCAATCATTATCTTCCCAAACTTACTTATATTGTCACGGTTGTATGACTAAGTAAGCTTGAGGTATGTGATTTTTATAGCTTTTATCTTTTTAATGTCTTTACGCTAATAGGGAAAGGTGAAGAGAACTAAGTGACTAACTTATATTAACTATTACTAACTAAGTTCTAATTGTTCCTAACACCAGTATTCGTTCCCACTTGCCACACACATCCTAAAGTAGTGCAATGCTGCTAGGATTACCAAACGCTAATCATTACTAGGTTACCAAGTGCTACACACATTCTTGAAGTGGTCATACTGAGTGTACTTAACTAGGAGAGTCAAGGGTTGAGAGAGAGATTAATTAACTAAGAAAGAATTTAAAAATTCAACAATAATTAATTACTATTTAGCTTAGTTTGTATACTACAAGGTTTATCATAAAGTTCGTGTTTATTGCCGTACACAAATGTGTGCTTAGGTACAATTTGCTCGAATAAAGATCTGTTCACTTTAAGACTCCTACTACGGGTACATGGAAATTATTCTAACTCTGGAATGGTAAAACTGCAAGAGTTTAGCTAAGGGTCTAAGTATTACTCCTTAGAATAAGGAAAGTCACCTCTTATTTATAGAAATTAAGGTAGGTCGCGATATCACAGCTCATCATACCCCCATGACTGAATGAAAACTCGTCCTCGAGTTCCTTACAAAATATTTGGAAGGTATGGGATTAATGACTTGAATGACACTAATGGTGAATGGGGTGACACATGAACGGATCATCATTACAATACATGGCAATATTAGTGTTCATGGCCATAAGAGTGAACACTATACACATTTGACATCTAGCCTTATTTGGCAGCTAAGAGAGAAGAGAGAGGAGAGAAGAAGATGTGTTGCTGCCGATGCTAGAATTGCGCCTTCCATTGTCCATCCATAACCGTGCCATCAATCTTGTTCCTTGCATGACTATTCTAGCATCAGTCTATCCTAAGTGTTTCCTCCAGCTCCAGTCCATTGTTGTATGATTGCCATCTACACACGCAACATAGTCTCATATTAGCAAGGATAAATAAATAACAATGCAATCGATACCTTGCCTCGGTGTATGATCTATTGGCTGAGTTGTGATATGGCTAATATAGATTCTAGAGATATAACACTGGTGACTACCGAAGGTGTAAGGTGTAGGGGTTAGGAGAAAATTGAAAAAATTGGACCAGGACCCCCATGACTAAGAGCGATCCTCCAGTAGCGATAGAATGGAAAAATATAAGGAATAAGAAAGATGGAGAAAAAGAAACAATGAAAACACCTATAAAATGGATGTGAGAGGTGGAAACGAACAAAATAAATGTTGATTGCAGAAATGTTTAAGGGAAAGAAGTTAACTGATGCACCAAGTAGGAATGCTAGTGGGTCCTCCCCAAAGCAGGCTCATGCCCTTAATGCCCTAATACTCCCACATTCAAAGAGTTCATAGGCTCTGGAAATGTCATTTGGAAGCAAGCATTAAATTCTTAACCAAAAGAATTTACCAAAAATAAAAAAATGCATCAACCAAAATATAGACTATTGATACAACCAACAATGAGGTGGAAAATGGAGAAAGAATGATGAGGAGAAGAGAATGGAATGGAGTCCCAAGAACAAGGTGGTGTATAGCCCCTTGTGTAGTTGTGGTTAATATGACTTAGTAGATCTCATTCCAAATCTAGCCTCAAACAATCCACATCCAGTGACTTTGCATTAATACACTTGGCCAATCCATCCACTTGAAGTAGCAAGAATGCTTCTGCCAAAGAGTCACCACCATTTTGAGGAAACGAAAAAGAAAAAAGTAGGAAGCAAGAGAGGGCCTTAGTTAGAGGGAACACGTTTGTTTAGTTTCATAACTAGTGCTTGTAGCCCAGATGATTATTTTGTCTAAGGGGTGTGGTTTGAATTCTCACTTTCTCTTCTCTCTCTCTATTTTTTTTACGTGAGAACCACACCATGCAAAGACTAATTATTTCAATTAGCTCAGCTTCCCTATAATGGAGCAATGTCAAAATGGTAAAGAAAACTCAAGAAGAAAACATCCAAGCACTCAAGAGAATGGCAAACACAAATGCATCAAATCCCCTTGAAGTCACATCCTTTTCAATCCTTGAGTCCTTCCTCAGTTTGAGAAATGCCCAGTCATCGATTCATTAATAGTTCTATTATTAAGAAGGGGACTATACAGTTCCAAGCCAAGAGAGACCATAGAAATTTATGGATGCATGGATGACGTGGACTCATTGCCTATTATATCAAAAGAAGCATACCTTAGTATCAACATTATAACTCAAAGGTAAAAACCAAACATTAGCAATCAATGGAATACAGTTCATACCACCATCAGGAGCACTTATTAGGTGACAAACCTAACAAAATAAACAACCACACAAAGAAAAGAAAGAGTATAAATGATGTTGCAAAAAAAGAAGAAGAAAAGTTAAAGAAATTTGTAAAACAAAAATGTGTAAAACAAAAACTTAAAAAGGAACTGAGGGCCACGATTGATCAGTAGGAGTGGCCATCTCCCCCATGACTGAGTTGGAAGGGGGAGATCTGAGATAATGAGCGAGGTCGTCCATTCTCTAAGGTATTATGTGCATTGACTGTTCTAGATTTATGGTAAGGTTTGGTCTATTGCACATTAACTAGTAATCTCTTATTGGAGCGCTTGTTTGAATTTTTTAGGAGTTCCCAACTTCTCCTGATTGATGTTTTTAGGTTAAGGTTTGGAATTTGCTGATGCTCTTTGTCCAGTGTATCTATGATTTCGATGTGAGTGCAAGTTGTTCCCTCAGTTAGTTCCATGCACATTGGTGAGTTTCTATCTTGATCAGCTATCAACCACTAGGTGTCTTCTTGTTGTGTGGTTGCTACATACAGGCACTTTTGTATGTTAATTTCTTGTGCACACTAGTTGCATGTAGGCAATGTTGAACATTCCTGTATGCAATCACACCCTATATCATTGTATGTGATGCATGGAACTTTCTTCTTCTCAATCTTCCCAAAATTTTTTTCCTTAGATATTTCTAGGGAAAGATCGTGGATTCCTAGATGTGCATTTATAATACTTAACCATGCCCTTCCCATGATTATTGGGAAGTCCTCTTTATCATTGTTTACTTGTATCACTAGGAAATCATCTAGGTATGATCACCCACACACAGTGGTAACGATGTCCTCCACTAGTCCCAAGGGAACAATAATGGACTAGTTGGCCAGCTCTAGGTGAATATTGCTCTTCTTTAATGGAGGGAGGTTCTAGGCTTTGTACATCTCTTATGATATTAAGTTGACTCTGGAACCTGAGTCTAGAAGAGCTTTACATGGTTCATTCCCAGTGACTTGGAGATAAATTAGAGGGCTTTTGGGGTCAGATAATTTTCTGGGAAGGTGGCCCTCCTTAATCCAGTCAGTAATGGCATGTGTTAACATAATCATGTGTGTTAAGCTTGGTTTTTGTTTTGAAGGGAGATCTAAAGCCTTATTTGATGGAAAGGCATTCAAAGGTTGAACCGCTTGTGGTTGTGAGGGCTTGGTTGGGCTTTTGGGTCTGAAGAAAAGTCTTCTCTTCATACGATTGTTAGAACCAGCAATGGGTTGAAGATTTATAGCCCTCATGGCATTGCATTGCTGTGGTTGAGTGGGAAGTTCCCCTTGCATTACTAGAGTGGGTGGTAATAGAGCTATCAGTGTGAGAGTTGCAGATGGATTTGGAGGATGGTATGTTTGTGGGTTATCTTCCCTAGGAGAAGGAGTCCTATAATACTCCTAAGCTTGGTAGTGATGTTGTGGTGTCACGTGGAGAGATTGGCTACTACACATAGTAGCCAGATGGATCCAGTTGTCAATAGGGATATTGTTGCCTTGGTGGTGGCATCCCCCATGACTGTGGGTATTACCATTGTTGGCATTTCTCAATAGGTTGTGGTGGAGTTCCACTTGGATAATATGTTAAAGGTTGGTGGAATTGCCTTGGGTTACCTTGGGGATAAGGTAACCATCAAGGTGCTTGCTGTTTGTTAAGTTGTGGGTTGAGTGCATACACCCCAGACTCTTGTAGATGTGAGATTACTAGGAAACATCCCTTAGGATGGTTGTATTGGCATATCTCACATCCACCGTCATTGTTCGTATTAGAATCCACAACCTCTTTGGTGATGGCAATTTTACCCTTACCTTTGTTACGTGGATGGTCCATTTCTCTCTTTTTCTTTTTTTCATAGTCACTACCTTGCTCCCTAGACTCCTCTATGATTTTAAGAACAGTTTCAAACCTACTATCCAGGGAGTCCACATTTGGTCTACCTTTGTCGATACCTCTATTTTTAATTTTTGGAGTGGCAAGGTTTTCCTATTCACCATCTCTTCGAGTGGTGACTCTTCCTACTCCTCATAGAATCTCACTTCCCTTTTGTGGAGGGAAGGATCTTGGTTATACTCTTCTACACTTTCTTTCTTACATAGCTCACCTTCTTCCTTGGCTATGTGCTCTAGCAATTTATGAACCTGATTAGACCTAAGCTTTGATAATCTCCCTTGGTCATACGTTCCAAGGGTTCTCCTTGTTTCATGCCTAAGTCCATCTACGAGATGGTGTAGTTGATCCCACTGCGAATAACCATGGCTAGGGCAACAATGTAATAGTGCATAATAATAGCCCATGGCAGCATCCAAGGATTCATGATTTCCCTGCTTCCATCCTTGGATTTTCTTTCACAGGTTAGACACTTGGGAGTACATTTAGTACTTATCATTAAATAGTTCTATCATTGTACTCCACCTCCAAATGGATTCTGATTCTAAGGACCGGTACTAGCTTTCTTCTTCTTTCACTAATGTCCTTGGGGACAACTTCAGTTTTTGCCATTTTTTTTCTATGTTCTGCAAGGCACATGCATCGTGGAATGCTTGTATGTGATTTTGAGGATCAACGTTGTATCCTCCCTCAAACCATGGGATGTTATTCATGTCTAACCTCTTGATCCTACTATCTTTTTGGTGCCTTGTGGGAACTCTTATGGCCTTCATTATGTCTAGCATGCTTCTAGTTGTGAGTAGGGGTTCTTCGTGGTCATCTTGTTCATAGCATCTATGGTGTCTACACAGTTCCCTACTCTCCCTTCTTCCATCCCTTGATTCCTTAGATTGCCCTCGTCCTCATTCTTGACTATTTTGTTGATGTTTTTCACTTTGTTTACCTTTATCCTCACTGTTGGGTTCCTTATGACTATGGTCAGATACTGAAGGAGAGGGTGAATGTGATGATGAAGGTGAAGAAGAAGGAGAACCATCACCATGATGGTGTTTTCTACCTTCTCTTCTGTGGTCCCAGCCATGATCGTGATCAAAATTAGAATGTTTGCCCTTATCATGTGTTTGTATTCCCTTGTTGAACACTTCGTGTTCATGGGGATCAGAACTAGGGTTGTAAACTATCGAGTGGAGGTTCTAATACATCACCTCTTGACCATCGTTAGGAGGGGGAACATCATTTGGTGGGGATCCTACTGAAGGTAGGTTCACCACCCTTAAGTTCGCTCAAGATATGTAGAGCATTATGGAGCCATTTACCCTTCGAGGATGTATGATATCTCTCCTGTTGCAAGTCCCTTTGATGTTGCACTTCTATGGGATGGTATTCCATTGTGTCATGATCAGATGCAACATATTCTACATACAAAAATGACATGTCTATTCATGAGAGAGCATGAAGGAGCATGTTGGGGACTGATCAGTCTGGAGGTAACATAATGTTACCTTCGAAGTATCTCCAATGCAATTGTTCATCTTGATGGAGAATAAAGGTAAATTCAGGTACATACTCATCTTGATGAGTGTATACCACCCAAAATTGTTGAGGAACTAGCGAATCTTGGTTACGTGTGTTCTACCACCGACTATCTCTTGTGTTAGTCCTAGGCAGTGAAGTGCTCTTATGTGAAGAAGAAGACATCTTTGTTTTGTTCAGTGTGTGATTTACCATTATCTTATGTTTTCTTGATTAACCCTAAGGGTTCATTCTAGCTTCCTAATGATATGAATGATTTCCTATGTTCTACATAGTGCACAAACAACTAAGTCCCTGGAAATGGTGCCAATGATGAGTGGCGAGGTACCCCTACAATCAACCATAAAAATATGAGCATTTCACACGCGATTCGATCGAACTCCAAGGACTAAGTGCTTACGTGCCTTAATGGAACACTTAAGGGTAATTAATTGATGTCTTCCCAAACTTACTTGTATTGTCACGGTTGTATGGTTAAGTAAGCTTGAGGTATGTGATTTTTATAGCTTTTATCTTTTTAATGTCTTTATGCTAATAGGGAAAGGATAAGAGAACTAAGTGAATAACTTATATTAACTATTTAATAACTAAGTTCTAATTGTTCCTAACACCAGTATCCATTTCCACTTTCTGCACACATCTTGAACTAGTGCAACGCTACTGGGATTACCAAACGCTAATTGTTACTGGGTTACCAAGTGCTACACACATGCTCGAAGCGGGCGTATTGAGTGTACTTAACTAGGAGAGTCAAGGGTTGAGAGAGAGATTAATTAACTAAGAAATCATTTAAACATTCAACAATAATTAATTACTATTTAGCTTAGTCCGTATGTGTTGGCGACCGTTTGGGACGCGATCGCCAACGAGTGTCCTCGAACAGGATTTAGGTGCCTGCTGGTCTTTGGCAACACCAAGGCCCAGATACCTCCAAATAAACTCAGTAGTTAATGTGAGTATGTGTGTGTGCTGTTGCGGCGTGTGGTTGTGTAAAATGTAACAATTGCGTTGTGTGTGAACTACAAATGACTTACTTTAAAGAGATTCAGCCAACTTTGCCAAGTACTGTGAGTTCTTGAAAATTTCCTATTTTGTTCAACTGCCTAGTCTACGCGGTCCTTATAATACCTACTTGTAACAAATAAAATTTTGCAAAAACATTTGAGCACAACTCCGCAATCTACTCCTAATTTTCCCCAGAGAAAGAGATAGTTCCACAAGAAAACTAGAAATAGAGCAAGATTCGATGGAAATAAGCAGAAAAGAAAAGAAAGCAGATTTGTGTAGACCTCAAATATTTAAACAAGGTAAAATGACACGAGTAAACACTTCGCAATAAAGCTATCCCAAATTCAATATCTACGAATTGTTCAAACTTCCAAGGCTCAAACAAGCAATATCTTCAAGACAATCCTATTATGCTACCAAAAATTGCTGCGTAAACTACCACGTACGAGACTCCATTTTGACTAGATAATAGATGTCAACGATTGCATTCAAACAGAACCTTTAAAAGACTTGACAATTTCTGATTGAAATACCACGAGAATTCACTTTAAAGATAAAAAGAAGCTATTCTGGTCCCATCAAAATACCAAAGATTTTCTGAACCCTCTCGACTACTGAATTGTTCAACGGCGTGACTACAAACAGAGGCTCTCTTACAACAATCCCAATAGCAGTTCCCACACGTTGCACAATAATGAAATTTACTACTAAAATGCTCTTAAGGCTTTTAAACACAAGCGCTTCTATGGCAAAATTTTAATAGAAATTTCTATCGGGCAACAAGAACAGTAAGAGCAATCTAAAAATCCCAAAATTACTTGCCAAGGATGATACTATCTAAACCACTAGCTAAACAATTTAAACAAAACAAAAATAAAAATACATAACTCATAGGACCATGACAAAGAGGTTGAAATCTTTACTCTAGCAAGCCATCTTACAAGCAATCGTCTTTACAAATCTTCCAAGATCCCAAGTGTGATGTGTGAGACCCAATGTTATTATCCCCCTTCCTCCTTGACCCCTGAAGCCTTTTTATAGGGTTCAAAGGTAGGTAGGGAAGTTACATATTCAAAAATATCTCACCTAACTTCTCTCCCAAGTAACTTGGCCAACCAATTAGGAGATTACTTGCCCAACAAGTTAGGAGGTTACTTGCCCAACAAGTTAGGTAAGTTACAACAATTTTGGGTGGTTTCAACCACCAAAGAGATAAAAATGCTGCATCTGACACGTGTCCTCATGATAATCCAAATTAAAATTAATTATAAATATTATAGTTGTAACTATCATAGGAAGTTACAACTTCCATAGGAATAATAGCCAAATGTCTCCTTTTATAGGATGTTACAAAAATATTCCATAACTATCTTTTTCTTTTTAAATAATAAAATATTTTATTTTCCTTGTAGTGATAGAGATAGTAACCATGGATTTGATATATGTATGCGTATACAACCGAAGTTATATCAGGGCCGATTCCATCTTCATCTTCTCTGCACTTTGTCAACAATGTTTTCATCTTCCATCTTTGGAGGGGAACTAGGCAGTATTCTCTTCACGGTGGAAATAAATTCTTGAACAGAATCTTCTGACATTCGCTCTTCACAATCCTCAATTATCATATGAACTTCAACTGCTATAGTAGGTCTAAGATTTAAAAATTGAAGCTTCTCTGCCTTGGTAATTTCAAATTGTTTTACTGTTTCTAAGAACTCTCTAACCGATTCCTCATTTTGCTCACATGCTGCAGACTGTACTAGATAATCAAAAACCTTGCACTTTGAAGGAGCTGCAGAGCATATAGAGCCTAAGGAATCTTGAGTAGCTCCTCTGGATCATAACAATTTGAGGACTTCAAAATTTGAGAGTACCCCAGCATTAGCATCCTTTATTTTCATGGTATACAGAGAAGCTTCAAGTCACTAGGTCTTGATAGCCCTGGAGCTAGATTAAGTTATCTATTTGACCTCTGTAAATCACGTTTCTTCTAAAAATCATTTTCCATTAAGCCGCGTTCATTCCTGAAAATCGTTTTATGCTTCTCTGCTATCTTCCTTGTCCTCTGCCCACGCGCTGTGGAGCAAGGCCCTGGTGTTGACTCGCGTGTGCGTGCTTAGCGCTGCAGAAATGCTCAATAAACACAGGTGTAGCTACCACTGCTACAAGAGATCCCTCTTCTAGTGCATAGGAAGGTAAGTAATGCATCCGATGATGGAGGGTTTCGTTAGGATCAAATCCTAGGCACTGTCTCGCGCGTCTGGTGCTGAACCTCTAGATACGGTGCACTGGAGTTCTCTTTGAACCACGCTCTACTTCTATTTCCATTTCAGGCTCCTGCATAAGCAACCTTACAGCTCTCGTCAACCTAAAATTAACTGAAAATAATTTCTATGATCATCTTCTTTCCTGGATAGGCAGCTTCCGCAAACTGCAATTTTTGGGCTTCGCTTTTGACCAATTTAGCAGGGACATTCCAGTATCACTCGCCAATCTCTCCCAACTCAACTTTACACATAACGGATTGACAGGCACAACACCTTCTTCTTGGATAGGAAAAGTCTACAGTCACATGGTTTACTTGAATGTGGGGAAATACTATTTCATAAGTGAAGACGACGTTAGCACCCATTCTTATCTTGGAAGCTCTGTCCAATTGCTCTGTCTTACAGGAACTACGTCTTTACCAGAACATGTTAACTGGAACTTTACCAGTCAATTTGGTGAGCTTCTAGCCAAATATGCAAGACATGGATCTATTTTCCAACTTCATAGCTAGAAGCATCTCTGCAAGCTTAGGAAATCTATCTTCTCTCTATCGGCTTCAATTGGATGATAATACATTGAGCTGCAGCATCCCTTCTCAGATTACAAATTTGAAGTCTCTGCAAGATCATGGTCTTTGAGACAACAAATTTCTTGGCAAGATTCCCACTGAAATCTCTCTCCTAAACCATACACTTTAAGTGAAAGTAATCCGCTCCTACTTCTTCACCATGTTGCCTCCTCATAATGGGATGTTCCAGATGCTTTTGCCAGGGGCGGATGACCTTGAATGTACCTGGCTTTCAGGGGAATTTCATAGCCCAAACAATATAACTCGCAATTCCAAGACATTATTTAGTTTCTTCTACAAGTTTCCTTACATTCATTACCCTCCCATACCTTATGGAGGTCAACTAAACCCACTTCTTGACTTGTACATCAATACATGTTTGTAGATCCAGTGAATGCTTCTTTGGCACTAAAATAGCTGGTAGAGGAATGTCATGAACTCTAAAAAATTGATCATTTGTCTTAAACAAAACTGTATTTACTAGTAAATCAATTAGAGAAAAACCTTTCAAACTACCAACCTAACACCTCTGAAAAGTCTTCATCCAATAAAATATTGGCAATCTTAGTTATATGATTAGCTTCACAACCTCACAAAGCCTGCTCCATTAAATGGCCAAAATGTGCCAACAGTATGCTGCAAGGTTTATCATAAAGTTCGTCTTTATTGCCGTACAAAAATATGTGCTTAGGTACAATTTGTTCGAATAAAGATTCGTTCACTTTAAGACTCCTACTGCGGACACATGGAAATTATTCTGCTACTGCGGACACATGGAAATTATTCTAACTCTGGAATGGTAAAACTGCAAGAGTTTAGCTAAGGGTCTAAGTCTTACTCCTTAGAAGAAGGAAAGACACCTCTTATTTGTAGAAACTGAGGCAGGTCGTGATATCGTGTACGCGATATCACGTACACGATATCACGGCTCATCAACAGCTCATGGGGTATCCTTGATTTAGATGTTGAGACATGTATACCCCTTAGGATCCCCACACTACCTTCCTCTAGCAAGCAAAGTAAGAATTTTTATTTTTGTTTTGTTTTTTTTTTATTTCATGCAATGTTAGTTTTTTTTAAGTTATATGGTTGTTGGACTATCTAGGCTCTAATTGTTTTATTGGATTTATTGATTTGGCTATACATTTTGTTTTAATTTGTTATACTTGCTATATTTTTGTCATATATGGTGTGTTTATGCCAAAGCTAATGGGTTGTCTTCATTGTATTGTAGGGGCTATAGAATCATCCATCGTAGTTGTGATCACTTTAGGATTTGTTGAGGAGACACTCATTCTCAAGTTTGATGAGGTGGATGCAATGTAACATTGGTTAACTAGTCAAGCACCTAGGAAGATCCAAGTGAGAATAGCTAGTGCAGGTTTGCTAGACTTATTTATGCCTCTAGTCCCAATAATCCCTATCCTTGAGATGGTGAACATCATTGACTTCTTTAGCAAAGAAGTGAAGAAGTTCATCACTTAGGTTCATGGTGTGCCTCTCACATTAGCCATTAACAAATCTATCTTTAGTGACCTCTTTGACATCCCTTGTGAGGGGATGAAGGTTTTCACCAAGCTAGGGAAAGAGGGGGACCATCAAGAGAAGATGGAAGAATGGCTAAACACTTGTCATGGCCACTTTGGATTGACTTTAAGTGATTGCCAAGTCATATAGGCAAACAAGATGTACCCATTATTCCAATCCTAGGCTTTCCCAAAGTTGCTATCATAGAAGAAGATCTTGGACATCAAATAGGCATGGACCATGAAAAAGGTCCTCACTAAGGGTGCAAAATTCAACTAGGCTACTCTTTTGGTTTTTGGGCTATGAGGGAATATCTTGAAACTCTGGGAAAAACTTGGAATGATATGCCACATGCACTTTGCATTTTTTGCAGCATATCTCAAGAGGTTCATGGAGTTCCTAGTGGTGAGAAAGGATGGAAAATGGGTAAGTCAAGATCCATCTCAACTCTCTAAGCCTTGGGTGAAGCATGTGTTTTCCAACCATGCAGGCTTAGAACCCACTAGAGGATGTTGGGGAATCATTGTTTGTTACCACTAAGCACTTTAGTGGTGTGCATTGTTCTTCCCTTGACATCATGAGGATTGATGGGACACGATATCACATGGACCACGATATTGCATACGTGATATCGTGTCTGCCACGATATTGTATCCCACGTGATATCGCGTATGCGATATCGCGATGCACCGCCAAGTCTATAAATAAGAGGCAGCTCTCCCTTGTTTTCTAATCTAGATCTAGACCCTTAGTAAAACTTTGGTAGTTTTACCTTTCTAGAGATAGAATATTTTCCATGTGCCTACAGTAGGAGCTCCAAAGTGAACGGATCTTTATTCGAGTAGATATTGTACTTGAACACATATTTGTGTATGAAAATAAAGATGAACTTCTTGGATAAACCTTGTAGTGCATGGAATAGGCTAAATAGGACTTTTATTTATTTTTATTTATTGTTTACCATTTAATCGCTTTATTAGTTATTAAATCTCTCTCAACTCTTCTCTCCTAGTTAAGTGCCTCAGTACGACTGCTTTGAGCACATGCGTTACGCTTGATGATCCCAACAACGATTAGTGTTTGGTAACTAAGGTTGCATTGGTTCAGGGTGTGAACGGTAAGTGGGAATGGATGCTAACACTAGGTTAATTCAGACTTAGTTAGTTAGTTAAGGTTAGTAATTAGTCTCTTCACCCTTCACCTTACCAGCATAGGAGATAAAACAGAAAAGACATAAAA
>MNCI01007457.1:1015600-1080552 GCA_015680685.1 Gnetum montanum
ATAAGACACCATGTCTTCTTCTTCTTCTCATAAGAGAAATTCACCACCTAGGGATCATACAAAGAACAGTCAACAATCTAAAACACATAACCAAAATCCGCCAATTCCTCAACACAATAGGGTGGTATATACTCATCCCGATGAGTACATACCTAATTTTACTTTTATCCTCCATTAGGATGAACAGATGCGCTAGAGAGACTTACAAGATAACATAGTGTCACCTCTAGATCGTGCAGTCCCCAACATGCTTCTCTATGCTTTGGCACAGATCAGCATGACTCAGCTCTATGCTAAATATGTTATAGGTGATTTTGACACAAGGGATTACTATCCCATAGCTGCACAATGTTTAAGGAACTCAAGGCAGTAGAGCCACCATACACTGTTGAAGGAAAAAGGGGTTCCACACATCCTAAGTGAAATTGGACATGGTGAACCACTTATAACAGGTTCTCTATCGAAAGATGTTCCCCCTCCTAACGATAGTGAGGAGGTGGGGTATCAGAACCTATGCTCCATGATACACAACCCTAGTTCTGATCCCCGTGAACACCAACTGTTCACTGAGGGAATGACAACACATGACAAGGACGAGCACTCAGATCATCATCACAATCAGGGCCAAAGCCATCGAAGAGAAGGTAAGAAACATCATCATGACGATGGTTCTCCTTCTTCTTCTCCTTCTTCACATCATTCACCCTCTCCTTCCACATCTAGGCATAGTCATAAATAGCATAATGGTGAGGATAGAGGTAGGAAAAATGAGAGACCTTGATGAGAGAGTCGAGAGCGAGGACAAGGGCATGAACGAAGGGAAAGTAGGGAACAACGTAGACATCATAGACATCATGAATGAGATGATCATGACAAACTCCTACTTGCCACCTGAAGCATGCTAAATATAATGGAGGTAGTGAGAATACCAACAAGGCATCAAAAGGATAGTCGGATTAAGTGCTTAGACATGAACAACATGCCACAATTTGAAGGGGGATACAACGCGAATCCGCAAAATCATTTACATGCATTTCATGATGCCTGCACCTTGCAAAACATTGAAAATAAGTGATAGAAACTAAAGTCATTTCCCAGGAAATTCATTAAGGAAGCAGAGAGTTGGTACCGGTCCTTAGAATCGGAAACCATTAGGAGGTGGAGTACGATGTTAGAACTCTTTAACGATAAATATCAAATGTACTCCAGAGTTTCTAACTTACGTAAGAAGATCCAAGGATGGAAGCAAGGTACGCATGAACCCTTGGATGCTGCCATGGGGCACTACTATGCATTGTTACATCATTGCCCGGGCCATGGTTACGCACAGCGGGATCAACTCCGCCACATCGTAGATGGGCTAAGGTATAAAACTAGGAGAACCCTTGGGACTTATGCCCAAGGAAGACTATCAAAAATTAGATTCCATGAAATTCATTACTTGTTGGAACACGTAGCCAAAGAAGAAGGGGAGCTACAAAGAAGAGAAAGTGTAGAAGAATATAACCGTGATCCCTCTCTTCGAAAGAAGGGAGTGAGATTTTGTGATGAAGAGGATGAGTCACCAATCGAAGAGTTGGTGAATAGGAAAACCTTGTCGCTTCAGAAGTTAACAACGGAGGTAGTAGCTAAGGTAGATTAGATACAGGACTCCTTGGATAGTAGACTTGAACTTGTCCTGAAAATCATAGAGAAGTCTAAGGAGGAATGAAGTAGTGATAAAGACATGAAAAAGCAGAGAGATTCAGGCCCTACACGTGACAAGGGTAAGGGAAAAATTAACTATCTCTGATGAGGTTGTGGATTTGGATATAGACAATGATTGTGGATGTGAGATTTTCTACTATGACCATCCTAAGGGATGTTGTCCAATCATCTCACATCTACAAGAGTTTGGGGTGTATGCACTCAACCCGAGACTTAACAAACGGTAGACACCCTGAAGGTTACCTTATCCCCAAGGTAACCCAAGATAGTTCCACCAATCATTGATGTACTATCCAAGTGGAACTCCACCACAACCCATCAGGTGACATCAGCGGTGGCAACACCCACAGTCATGGGGGATGCCACCGCCTGGGCAACAATACCCTTACCGGCAGCCCAATCCTTATGGTTACTACGTGCAGCAGCCAATTTCTCCAAGTGACCCTATGGGTTACGCAACTCCATGATGTTACTACCTAGTTCAAGAATATTATCAGACTTCCCCTCCTGGAAGGGACACTCCACATGTATGCCATCCTTGAAATCCATCCACAGCTCTCACGCCGGTAGCTCCACCACCAACCATTCCAACAATACCAAGGGTATTTTCCACTCAACCACAACAGCCCAATGTCATGAGGGCTTCCAATCCTCAATTCTCAGTTGGTCCTGATAATTTTATGCTGAAAAGACCTTTCTTCAGAACCAACAATCCATCTAAGCCCTCATCCTCAAAAGTAGTTGAACATCTAAACACCGCCGTACCAAATAAGGTTTCGGAACCCCCTTCAAAAAAAAATCACGTCCAATGCACACGGTTATGTTAACACATACCGTAACTAATTGGATTAAGGTAGGACACCTTCCCAAGAAATTATCTGATCCTGGGAGCCCCTTAATTTATCTTCAGGTTGCTGGCAATGAACCTCATAAGGCTTCTTGACTCAGGCTCCGGAGTCAATTTAATCTCACAAGAACTGTATAAAACCTGGAACCTGCCTCAACTCAAGAAGAGTAATATTGGCTTAGAGCTAGCTGACTAGTCCATCACTATTCCTTTGGGACAAGTTGAGGACATTGTTACCACCGTGGGTGGTTGGTCATATCCAGCTAATTTCCTGGTGATCCAAATAAACAACGACAAAGGGGATTTCCCAATAATAATGGGAAGGGCATGGTTGAGTACAATTGATGCATGCCTAGGAATCTGTAATCTTTCACTAGAAATATCTAAGAAAAATACTTTTGGAAAGATTGAGAGGAGGAGAGTTCCATGCATCGCATATAGTGACACAGGGTGCCATTGCATGCAGAAATCATGGGTGATGCGAAGTTTAACATTGCCTACATGCAATTAGTGTGCATAGGATATTGACATCGAAAAGTGCCTATATGCAGCAACCACACAACAAGAAAACACCCAGTGGCTGATGGCTGATCAAGGGAGAAACTTGATAACATGCATGAAACTAATTGAGGGGATAACTAGTGCTTACGTTGAAAGCACAGACATACTAGAGCAAGTTCGTTGCCAACTTCTAGCCCTTAACTTCGACAAAATTAATTAGGGGAAGTTGGAGATTCCTAAGGAATTTAAACAAGAGCCCCTAGACCTAAAACCATTGCCCACCGGTTTGGAATACATGACCCTTGAAAACGGAAAACCGGTAATTGTCAACGCAAAACTTGTCCTCAAGCAAAAAGAAAGCCTATTGAAGGTAATTAATAAATGGTTAAAAGCCTTTGCCTAGTCATACCCCGAGATAACTAGAATAGACCCTAGGATATGCCAACATAGGATTTACATGGACCCCTCCATGAAGCCTTGGAAGCAACCACAGAGGCAATTGAACCCGAAATTGAAACAAGTAGTGAAAGAAGAGATAGAGAAACTCCTCAAGGCCAGGTTCATATATCCCATTGTTGATAGAGAATGGGTTAGTCCTCTAGTAATTGTACCTAAGAAAGGAGGCAAATGGAGGATATGTATAGATTTTAGGCTACTGAACATGGCAACATTCAAAGATCATTTCCCATTGCCGTTCGTTGACCAAGTCTTGGACACTATAGCAGGGCATCACTATTATAGTTTTCTGGATGGGTAGAGTGGATATAATCAAATATGAATAACACTAGAAGATCAAGCCAAAACAATGTTCACTAGTCCCTAGGGAACATTCGCATATAAGCAAATGCCCCCGCCACATTCCAACGTTTAGTCCTAAGCATATTTCAACAACAAATAGGAAACAGAGTGGAAGTATTTATGGATGACTCTCCACTTATGGGACAACATTTGATCATGCGCTAGACTAGTTAGAGCAAGTGTTGAAATGATGCATTGAAACCAATCTAAAGCTCAATTGGTAGAAAAGCCATTTGATGGTTCAAGAGGGCGTAGTACTGGGGCATAAGGTCTCACAATCAGGAATAGAGGTAGACCTGGAAAAAGTAAAGATTATTCAATGAATCACTCGACAACTAGAAATGGTCAAAGATATTCAGTCATTCCTTGGACACATTGGCTACTACAGGAGATTCATTGAGAACTTCTCCAGGATTTTCAAACTGTTGGTAGAATTAACGAAAAAAGATGCACCCTTCGAATGGACTAGGGAATGTGAACGAGCATTCCAAACTCTAAAACAAAGGCTTGTGGAAACCCCTATTCTACAAGCCCCCGACTGGTTCAGACCATTTCATATAATGACCAATGCATCTAATTATGCCTTAGGAGCTGTACTAACACAGTTAGATGAACAAAAATACCCTTATTACATCCACTGTGCGAGTAAGAGTATTGCTGGTGCACAACTCAACTACAGAACTACTGAAAAGGAATTAATGGCTGTAGTGTTTACACTAGATAAATTTAGGCTACAAAGTGTACATTCATATAGACCATAGTGCAATTCAGTTCCTCATGAACAAGCCAATGGTTAGCCCTCCTATTATTCGTTGATTGGTAATCCTTCAAGAGTTCGATTTAACAATAGTAGATCGAAAGGGCACCGAGAATGTAGTTGCCAATCATTTATCTCGGTTGCGGTGGGATAACAAAGAGGATGAATATGTCGTATCTAATCACTTTCTTGATGAAACCCTCTTTGCTGGTGTAATAAATAAGCAACCCACAGGAAAAAATTGGTATAGTAGCATTCTTACTTATCTCCTCTCCCAAAAAACACCATAGGGGTTGGACTTTAGGAAGAAGCAACGGTTTCTTCATAAAACCAAGTACTTCATGGAAATCAAGGGACAACTCTATAAATTCTATCCTAATGGCTTGGTTCAATAGTATGTGCCTGATGAGGATCAATTAAGAGTTCTCCAGGATGCTCATGAGGGTCCCTATGGGGGCCATTATGCAGGGAGATGAACGACCATTAAGATCCTACTTGCAGGATATCACTAGCCAATGCTATTTTGGGATGCCCATCAATTTGTCCAATCTTTTGAGTGCTGTCAATGGGTTGGTGGAATGACTACTAGAATGGAGGGTCTGCAACAATGGATTCAACACTTAGAACCCTTCGATATTTGGGGAATATATTTTATGAGATCTATTACATTGATGTCCAATGGGAAGGCTTATATTATTGTTGCTATTGACTACTTAACCAAATGGGCTGAAGTAGCTGCTGTAACAGATTGCACATCATCTACAGCTACAAGATTTGGACAACAACAAATCATAAATAGGTTTGGTGTGCCACATGCACTCATCTCTGACAATGGAACACATTTTACGGGTGCAACCTTTCGCAAGTTGATGCAACACTTAGGGGTGGAGCATAAATTAACCACACCTTATCACCCCCAAGCTAATGGCCAAGCTAAGGTCACCAATTGGGAGATTACGAGAATATTAACGAGAACAATTAGCAAATTTAGGTGAGATTGGAGAACGAAACTGAATGACACTCTTTGGGCATACCTCTCCACTTGGAAACTCCCTACAGGCTACTCTCCCTATGAGTTGGTGTATGAAAAACTCCAAAAACTTCCAATTCAAACGGAGCTCCATACACTATCCATGGCATGTGAACTTTACCTTGACCTTGATCTAGCACAAAAATAATGATTGGCATCTCTAAATGTGCTATACGAGAATCGATTGGTTGCCCTATCATCAAATGAGATACACAAGGCATACAACAAACAACGTCATGACTCAAAAATTTGAAAGGTTAAATACCAACCCGAAGATAAGGTCCTTTACTAGAATCCTGCACATGTACCACAACGTACGAAGTTTCAAACATTGTGGGAGGGACCCTACATTATCCATACGACCTTTCCCTTGGGAGCCATGACAATATACAAGCCTGAAACCCTTGACAAGCGATTACTGGTCAATGTGCAATAAACTAAACCTTTCCATGAACCAAGAATAGCCAGTGCAACTCACACCTTTAGTAGCAGACAGCCATGCTCCTTATTTCAGATCTCTCCCTTTCCATTCAGTCATGGGGGAGATGGCCACCTATGCTAATAAATCAAGGCCCTCAGTTCCTTTTAGTTTTTGTTTTATAAATTTTTTTACACGTTTTTGTGTTACACATTTTTTTACACATTTTTGTTTTACAAATTTCTTTAACTTTTCATATTTTTTTTTACAACATCATTGTACCTTTTTCATTTCTTGTGTGTGTGTGTGTGTGTGTTATCCATCTTGTAAGTTTGTCACCTAATAAGTGTTCTTCATGATGGTCTGAACTATTTTCATATTGATTACTAATGTTTGGTTTTTACCTTCAAGTTCTAATGTTGATACTAAGGTATGTTTCTTTTGATATGGCAGGCAATGAGTTCACTTCATCCATACATCCACCAATTTCTATGGTCTCTCTCGGCTTGGAAATGTATAGTCTCTTTCTAAATAAGAACTATTAATGAATCGGTGACTGGGTATTTCGCAAACTAAGAAAGGACTCAATGATTGAAAAGGGTGTGACTTCAAGGGAACTTGATGCATTTGTGTTGGTCATTCTCTTAGGTGCTTGGATTTTTTCTTCTTGAGTTTTCTTGCCGCTTCGACGTTACCCAATTATCGGGAAGCTGAGCAATAAAAATAACAAAGTCTTTACATGGTGTGGTTCTCATGCATAAACACATAAAACACAAAAAAATGGTGAGAATTCAAAGCACACCTCTTAGACGAAATAATCATTTGGGCTACAAGCACTGGTTATGAAACTCAAATAAAAATGTTCCCTCTAACTAAGGCCCTTCTCGCTTCCCATTCTCTCCTCCTTGTTTCGTCGAAATGGTGGTGACTCTTTGGGAAGGCATTCTTATTACTTCAAGAGGATGGAATGGTCAAATGCATTAATGCGAAGTCACTAGATGTGGTTTGTTTGAGGCCAAACTTGGAATGGGACTTGCTAAGTCACATTAACCATGAACTACACAAGGGGATGTACACCACCTTGCTCTTGGGATTCCATTCTATTCTCTCCTTTCCACCCTTCTCTCCATTGTTCACCTCATTGCCAGTTGTATCATTAGTGTATATCTTGGTTGATGCATTATTTTCTTTTTGGTAAATTGTTGCAGTTAAGACTTTAACTCTTGTTCCAAATGACATTCCCAGAGCCTACAGACTCTTTGAATGTGGGTTTGTCAGGGCATTAAGGACATGAGCCTACTTTGGGGAGGATCCACTAACATTCCTATTTAGTGCACTAGTTAACTTATTTCCCCTAAAATTTTTGCAATCTATTTTATTTTCTTCATTTCCCTCTTGACATCCATTTCATTGACATTATAGTTGTCTCTTTTTCTTCATCTTTCTTATTTCTTTTCTTTCTCCATTCTATCACTACCAGAGGTTCGCTATTAGTCATGGGGGTACGGGGCCCAATTTTTTCGATTTTCTCCTAACCCCTACACCTTCGGTAGTCACCACTATGATATCTCCAGATTCGTATAAGCCATATCAAAACTTAGCCAATGGACCTTTCACTGAAGCAAGGTATCAACTACATTGAAATTCATTTACCCTTGCTAATATAAGACTGTGTTGTGTGTGCGGATGGCAACCATACAACAACGGATTGGATCTAGAAAGAACACTTGGAATGGAGTGGTGCTAAAGCAGCTATGCAAGGAGCAAGACAAATGGCACGTTTATGGATGGATAATGAAAGGTGCAATCTTGGTATTGGCAGCAACAAAACTTCTTTCTCTCTCTCTTTCTTAGCTACCAAATAAGGCCTGATGTCAAATGTAATAAGGTGTTCACTCTTGTTGTCATGAACACCCATTTTGTCAAGTCTTGTAATGATGATCCTTTCACATGTCATCCCATTAGTTCCATTTGAGTCAATAATCCCATACCATCCCAATATTTTTTAAGGAACTCGAGGACAAGTTTTCATTCAGTCATGGGGGTATGATGGGACGGGATATCGCATGGGCCATGATATTGCATCCCATGTGATATTGCGTATGCGATATCGCAGTGTGCTGCCAAGTCTATAAATAAGAGGCGGCTCTCCATTGTTTTCTAATCTAGATCTAGACCCTTAGTAAAAATCTGGTAGTTTTACCTCTCTAGAGATAGAATATTTTCCATGTGCCCACAGTAGGAGCTCCAAAGTGAACAGATCTTTATTTGAGTAGATATTGTACCTGAACACATATTTGTGTACGGAAATAAAGATGAATTTCTTAGATAAACCTTACAGTGCATGGAATAGGCTAAATAGGACTTTTATTTATTGTTTACCATGTAATCACTTTATTAGTTATTAAATCTCTCTCAACCCTTCTCTCCTAGTTAAGTGCCTCAGTACGACCGCTTCAAGCATGTGTGTTACACTTGGTGATCCCAGCAACGATTAGCGTTTGGTAACCAAGGTTGCATTGGTTTAGGGTGTGAATGGTAAGTGGGAATGGATGTTGATGCTAGGTTAGTTAAGGCTTAGTTAGTTAGTTAAGGTTAGTAATTAGTCTCTTCACCCTTCACCTTACCAGCATAGGAGATAAAACAGAAAAGACATAAAAGTCATATACCTTAGACTTACTTAACCATACACCGTGACAACTACAAGTAATTCTGGGAAGACAATGAATAATTAACCTTAAGTGTTCCATGAGGCATGTAGGCACTTAGTCAGTGGAGTTCGACCGGATCATGCGTGCTACGCTAGTATTCGTATGGTTGAGTGTAGGGGTACCTCGCCACTCATCAAGGATGGAATCCCAAGTTGCTCATGGGAATGTTCAAAAGGACAAGGAGTTATGTGCTGAAGCTAATGGAGTAGCTAGAGCTAAACTAAAGAGGCTTATAATTGAGGAGACAACACTAGTTGTTGAGCAGCCTACGAAGAGAGAACTTATCATTAGACTTGGCTAGGTGCACCATGAGTTATAGGTATGCTCTACTTGTGTTATTTTATTTGAGTTATTTGTAAATTATGTTTTATGTTATACAGTCATGTTGTTATTTTGTTTTAGGTAAAATATGCTAATTGGTTCTATGGTTTGTCTTTGTTGTTCTTGTAGGTAAACAACAAGAATTGGTGGTCCAAGCAGTAGTAGCAGAGGCTAAATAGAAGCACTTAGAGGAGGAGGCATTACAACAACATGAGGATGAGGAGCTATCTAATGCCACATTTGATGACCTCAATGCTATATTTGATGGTTCATAGTTAGGTGAACCTCTCATCATTATCTTGGATGATGTTCCAGGTACTTATGGATTTTTTTTAAATATTGCATTTTATATTTTCATGTTTGAAAAAATATTATAGCTATAAACTATGATAATATTTGTTATAGCTATTGAACCTCAACTAGGTGCTTCCACATCTATGTTTCCCATGAAACCATGGGTAGAGGTTCTAGACAAAATGAAGTTCATGTGAGGGATGGTTGAAGACATGATTGATTGGTTGCAATAGATTGTTCCCAATGTTGGTAAGAATTCTAGCTTATTTTGCTTTTAATTGTTTTTATCATTTATGTATTTTCATATGGATTTTATGATTATATGGTCTCAGTTGTTTAATTGGTTTTGTGATCATTTTGTTATTCATTGTTTATTGGTTTTTATGTGTTCATGTTTATTGTATTACTTATAGTGTCAAAGATTGGATGTAGTTCCAATCGTGCCATTGAAATTGATGAACTTCCTAGCCTATAAGTGGAAAATGTTCCACAAAGGTTATATAAAAGTACAATTGAATGTACACTCTCATGTGCTAGAACCTCATGGAAATGCCAACATTCCAATGAGTTCATATGAGAAAAAGTTATGGAATTAGAGAGGAAAAATAAGAAACATGTTGAGGAAATTAGAGATCTCAAGGATTGTAAGGAGTTTGTGGAAGCCTAAGTGGCTAATAGAGACTCCTTGTGAACCAAAGAGATCAAATGGGCATGGTATTAGAACACCATCCATGGCAAGGTTGTGAGGATTGTAGAACTTAGAAGGGAGGGATGAATAAGTTTTCCAAATTGAAATTTTTAACCACAAAGTACAAAACCAATTTTAACATGGTTCTCCAACTTGGGTAGTCAACACTTGGAGGGTAGATTGCTTACATAACTCTGGACTTTGTTTCTTTCAAAAAGTGGTTTGAAGGGTACCATGCCCTGTACAAGCTCTAAGTTCCACTCTGGAGTGATTCTACATGATGAATTCACTCAACCCTACAAGGTTCCAACAAGCTTAGAAAGTGGTTTCTAGGATCCTAGAACCTTTACAATTTGAGCTCTGCTTTGGAGTGTTGTGACACTACACCAATACTTAATCTTGCAAGATCCCAAGAAGCTCAAGGATCATGCCTTCTCACAAGAAGCACATCAACCCTGTAGGGTAACAAAAGAGAAAAAAGAATTACAAGAAAAGGATGCAACTGATTTGCTGGTCCTTGTCCTTTCAGGTACAACACAATACGACAATACAATAGGTAGTACAATGAAGTATACAAAAATAGTACACATGGATTGCTTGATGTTTACACTTACTTGCACAAAAAACTTACACATTCCCAAAGAGAATGAAGTCTTCTTATAGCCTTGATGTTTTTGAAATCACTTCAGAATTCATGCAATGACTATCGAATGTCTATAGAAGATGTATTTTTCAAGATTGGGATGTTTTACTATTCAAACCTAAATTCAGGGTAGACATCTCACATCCAAGGAAGACATCTACATGTAGATGTCTTCTCCAGAGAGTAGACATCTATTGTTTTTACAAGACGTCTTCTCTAGTTCTTCTATACTTCAACCAAGATGCCTTATCAATTTTTGGGCTTTTCTTTCCAAGGCTTTCTTTCATTGATTTGGTTCATTCTTGATCTTGGAAACTCATCTTTGTCTTTGCTCCAACTTCAGTCCTTGTAGTTTTTGCTTTTTACATTTTGTTTTAGCTCTCATTCCTAGAGTCTTCATTTATGTTTGATAGGTCCTTGTGGTCTCCATAATTGACATATCTTTGTAGATGTCATTTCTTGGGATCTTGTTTAATATCTTATTGTAGCTCTCATTCCTGAAATCTTCATTTGTGTTGGGTAGGTCCTTGTGGTTTCCATGTCCTATAAACGTAACAACCATACAAACACCCTTGTTCTCCATTTTTCTTAAGGTTTTGATAGACCAAAAGGTAAAAAATATCCCCCTTTTTGGTGATGTTCAAAACTTAAGAAAATGGGTTAGTAGTCTCCAGAAAGCATCAAGACATATATTCTCAACTATGGTTATAACATCAGTAGTCTACCACACTATAATACAAAATCAACCATGTTAGAATCAAGACATAATTATCCCCCTTTTTGGACATCTTCAAAAAGTAGTGAAGATAGAGTTGCAAACAATCATAAGAAATGCACATGGACTTGAGAATGCTATAGATGTAAATGTAGAGATCAAAAACGTAGGCAGCAGAAAAACACCGAGAGGTTGTCAGTCGTTGACAGTGTTAACCCCATATTCGCGCAAGGGCCGTGCTAGATAAAAATGGAAACGAGGTGCTCTGAACAGTCTGGTTGATCAGACAAGAACTTAGTTGGTGTTAATATAACCTTTCGTAAACGGATAATTTGAAAACAAGACCTCTAGCATAAAATGATAACTTTAAATGTAAGAGGGACAGAAAAAATGTAAAAATGCAATGATAAGCAAGAAAGCAAAGTAAAATGTAGTTAGGAAAATGCACCCCTCTAAGATTATGGCTTCACTCTGTCAAGGTGGATACAATTGGTTGCGCAATGCTGGGAGGCGTAGAGATCCCAAAGGTAACCAAGACGTGCAAAGCAAGACAACTGTATGCTTGAACACGGACTCGGGAGTCAACAATGCACAATGCTATGAGGATAGCAGGAAAGAGTAGAATAGAATGCCAAAACAAGAGTGCCAACTATTTGCAATGTCAAACAAGATGTTTACAATGCTCAAAAATGCAATGCTAAATTTTTCTTGCCAGCTAATCAAATCGCCAACCAACTGATGGACCAACTTGCTACTTGTGCTTTTGCAAAAAAATGTGGACCCTTTTTAGCATTGCTCATTGGGGTATTTATAGGGCCAAGGGCATGTGAAAGGTGTGATTTGGATGCCACGTGCTGTGGGCCCACGTTGACTTGTCTACGCTGCATGGGCATGCATGACCGTTGGAAATACATGACCGTTGTAATTACGAGCCTGCCACACTGTAATTGCAAGCCTTCCATGCCATAATTGCACTGTTAGAACTTGGAGATGTGTGCCAATAGTGCAAACGGATGAAGTGCATTGATGTAGCGTAACTGCTTTCTACGCTGTGCTATGCTTTGTAGCATAGCATGTTGGCGTAGCGTAGCATCTTGATACGTGTCTCGCTGCATGTATTAGAAGCCTTTGAAGCATGATGATTATTTATTGCATATTTGCTACGCTATGCGTAGCGTAGCATAGTGTAGCGACTGGCCTTAGTCGCAAAAATGTCACCAAATTGCAAACTTTGCCTTTTGCACTGCGAAACTTGCGAACTTGCTGATCCTGCCCTTTGAGATGTCTTTCATTGCTCCAGTAGAGTTGCTATGATATGCTACACTACGTAGCATAGTAAATGACATGGCCTACTTTTTTGCTAAGTTTGCGATTTTCTGGTGAAGGAGCCATTACTGAAGAACTCAGAGCCGAGTGAAGCAACTATTTTCGAAGGCCAGAGGTGCTAACTTAGTGCAATTAAAATCACTAAGTAGGTCGGGCCTTCCTGTCTTTCTTTCGCTACGCTGTGCAGTGCTGCATAGCGTAACACCTTTTCTTGCAACAATTTGTGGCTAACTGTTTGAACAACTGTCTCCCGAAGCCTACTACACTATATAGCGTTGCGTAGCGTAGCAAACTCCTTTGACTTAGAAAACTTGCCAAACTATTTTGCATATTTTGAGCGTCACCAACAACTCTCTGTGTTCCTAGAAAATTTGCCAAAATGCACAACCTAAGTTCCAGAAAATCCATCTTCTGATGAACTGCCGTGACGCTTCTTGAATTGTGGTGGCTCGGTGAAGCAAGGATGCCCTGAAATTTGGGATGTTTCATTGGCCCATCTTTGTCGATGTCTGGAGGATGGGCCTGAGAGACGTTGACAAAGAATACGAAACACCACAAAAGACAAAATGCTAACATTATTGTTCAGTGATCGTCAAGACGTGTCTTAGCTGTGCTTGAGAGTGTTGCATTGGTTTTTGTAGGGGGAAAGGGCAAAGCAGGGAGGAAAGAGGTTTAGGAAAAGGAAAAAGATGAGGCTTAGTAGAGTCCCTTGTCAGAGTCAGGGAGTTGTTCGCATTTTCATCTTTACTTTCACTAACCTTCTACCTATCATCGAAACGATTGGAGAGGGTGATTACGAAACAACTTACACTCTCTTCCGCTTTTGTCCTTTGCTATTTTGCTATTTACAATTGCAAACAACCTTACTATAGGACAAGTGTTTCTTTCCTTGGATGAGTTGTGTTACATATATGTGGGGCTTTAACCTGCCTACAGATGCTTCCCATGCAGCGAGCTGTGTTATGCACGTCATGGGCTTTGCGATTGAGCAAACAGGAGGGCTTAACAGGTGTTTGGAAAAAAATCTTGTAAAAAAGGGACACAAGTGGGAATTGTGGGTGCAAGAAGCAAGGTAAAGAGAAGGAGCATAGATAGGAGGGTAGGATGTGCACTCTAAGGTAGCCAAGCTAGTCTAGACAACCACTTTGCAACGTTGTAGCATTTGTTGCTGTGGCGAGATGCACCTTTGGCCACACCTTGCAAACACGACAGAGAGAAAAACAGCCATGATGCAAAGCAAGGGCAATGGTCTTGCTTGCTGAAAATATTGTTGAAGCTCTTGGATACCTTTGCTAGTGTATGGTGTCCAAACTAGGAAGGCCAGCAGCGGCCTCGACAACATCAGCATGGAGGAGCTAGCATCGAAGGAGCGGGGAGTTGCTGTGAGTGTGGATGCTCTGGAATCCCTGCCAAAGGCATGCACTCTCAGTTTAGCTATGGGATCAGCTACCACATAGCTAAATGTCGCTTGAGCCCAGACACTAGCAGGGAGCTGGAGGGTAACAATATTGTGGCCCAGCCACAATACTGCAGGAACTCCAATAGTAGGCATTGACCAAGGAACTATCATCAAGGCAATGGGTCGTGGTGACGGTAGGTTCGGGGGGTCAGTCAAATGTCGTATGACATCTTCAGGGGATTAGCAAAATGCCAAGGGTAGTGGTGTTGCGTATGTTCCAGATTACATTCTTAGTGCATCATGAACCATGTCCTAGAACTACAATGTCCCGCCCCATGTCGGCATTGTGCACACTTGCTTGATGTGTACTTGTTGTAGATGCATGTTGGGGATGTGCCGCGAACCCAGTTTAAGATCCTGGAAAACCATGTGCTTGTTTAAGATCCCAACAAACCATATGTGCTAGTTTACCATCATAGTGGATGTTCTATGCCAGTTTTATGTCGTAGTGGATGAGCTATGCTAGTTTTACATCGTAGCAGACGAGCTGTGCCAGTTTTATGTCGTAGCGGACAAGCTGTGCCAGTTTTATGTCGTAGCGGACGATTGCCAACTTTGCCAGTTTTACGTCATAGTCGACGATGCTTACCATGTTCATGCTTCAGATGTAGTACAGCTTGAGGTGTGAGTGATTCACCAGGTTTGCAAACTTGTTGCCATCCATGTCTGCCAGCTTGAAGGCTTCATTCCCAAAGGCTTTTGTGATCATGTATGGGCCTTCCTAGTTGGCTGAGAATTTGCTCACATGTTCACGGACGGCTTTGAGGATGAGGTCTCCCTTTTGTATTGGTTGTTCATGTAGGTTTTCATGATGTTTTTTCCATTGCTTGCTTTGGTAGTGCTCTATGCGGCTCAACGTTTGTGTGCACTCCTCCTCTATTGAATTGGGGTTGATAATTCTTGACTCATTATTCTGGGCTTCGCTCACGACATCAGATAGGATCATTCGGAGTGACGGTACCTACAACTCAAGAGGCAACACAGCTTCAGATCCATAAATGATACTGTAAGAGGTCTTACTTGTCGATGTCTTGCATGTTGTTCTGTAGGCCCATAAAACATAGAGGATTTACTCATGCCACCACCTCTTACTATTTCTAAGCATCCGCTTCAGCAAGTTGATGATGGACATATTTGTAGCCTCCGCATGCTCATTCGCCTGCGGGTAATACGGGGAGGAGAATGATTGCCTGATGCCTAGATTACTACAAAAGGTTCGAGTTTCCATACTACTAAATTGTGGTCCATTGTCTATTACAATAGTCATTGGAAGTCCAAACCTTATCACGATGTTGTCCAGGATGAAATGGCAGATGTGTTGAGATGTCATCTTCCTCAAGGGGATAGCTTCCACCCACTTAGTAAAATACTTAGTGGTGGTGATGATGAAACTATGTCCTATGGAGAACTTAGGCGTGATAGGTTCTATGAGGTCTAGTCCCCATCACTAAAAAGGCCACGTGATCTGCGTTGGGTGCAGGTCCGTAGGTGAGACGTGTATGAGATTTGCGTATCTCTGGCACATGTCACACGTCTTGAATTTTGACAAGCAATCACACTCCATATGGGGCTAGTAGTACCCTAGGCATCTGATTTTTGCAGCCATAGCTCTAGGTGCTATGTGTCCACCACACAGTCCCTTATGTACTTCATTAATCACCTTCCGTGCCTGCTCCTCACCCATGCATGCCAACAATATCTCGTTGTAGGAACGTCTGCACATGACGTCATTTCCCATGAGCGTATATTGCTAGGCATGCTTGTGGATCGCATCTCTCTGGGTAGATGTTAGTCCGCTTGTGGGTTCGCTGTGTTGTAGGTAGGCTTTAATGTTGGTGTACCACTCCTGGGTATCTGCAGTAATGATAGAGGCCACGTGTCCCGCCTAAGTGAAAGGTTCAGTACATTCGACAATCGAAGTCGGCAGACTTGCAAATGAGTGTAATGGGATATTTAGTATTAGGGTGGCTAAGGCGTCTGCCATGATGTTCTCATTGCATGGCACATGTTGCACATCTGTAGTTGCGAATTGCTTAAGTAGGCTTTTTGCTAGATCACAGTACGGTTGTAGGTGCATAGCTTTACAAGCATAGACCTTGGTGGTTTGATTCATGCCAGGTGTTGTATGCGTAGTGTTTGGGTAGCTAAGAGGCCTCTGAGTAGCCCCTTATACTCTACCACATTGTTGGTACAGGGAAATGCAAAACGATAAGCAAAAAGGTGCATTTCCCTAGAGGGGAACATAATGATAGTAGTTGCACTACCTTCTCACGTGGTTGAGGCATCGTTGAAGTGTAAAGTAGCTTCGAGGTGATGGGACAGCGTTGATAGTACCAACATGCTCTTCTGGGAACTTAGGATCTATGGTTGCCTGGTCATTAATAGGTGAGGCTGTGAGTTGGGTCGCTATGGCTTGACCCTTTGTTGATGATTGGCTCACATAGTGTAATTTGAACTCCGTGGTTATTGCTTTCCATCAGGCTATCTGACTACTTTCATACAAGTTGTTAGTGATAGCCCGGAGTATGTTGCTTTTGCAAATAATGTTAGTTGTACTGTGAAACAAGTAATGCCTCCACTTTTTTAATGTAAATACTAAGGTAAGAAAATTCCTCTCCACCTCGTTGTATTTCGCCTCATACGCTATTAATGCATGACTTAGATAATACATTGGTATCTCAGATCTGTCATCCCATTTCTGACATAATAGTGCTACGATAGACATGTTGGAGGTGGCAAGGTAGATGAAGAAAGGCTTATCCCTCTGTGGCAGATGTACAGTTGGGAGGTGCAAAAGCTCCTTCTTCAGGTCGTTGAAGGCCTGTTGATAGTGGGTTGTCCATTCGAAGTTAACCCCTTTCTTTAGAAGATGTTGCATGGGGTGTAACTTGTTAGTCAACTTTGCTATAAACCTTCAAATGAATTGTACCCTACCTTGCAACCCATGTAACTCTTTAAGATTTGTAGGAGGTGCTAGGTTGATGATGGCCTAACTTTGTTAGGGTTCACTCGTATTTTGGTCTTTTGTACTATGAACCCTAACATGCATCCAATCTTCACACTGAAGACACACTTCTTAGGGTTAAGGAACAAATCATGCATTTGACAACACTTAAGGACTACCCCTAGATCGCGTGGGTGATCAGCGGCTTGTTTTGACTTGACCGCTATATCATCCACATAGTCATTTAGCGTTTCTAGGATGTAGGCACTGAAGATGTAAGTCATGTCTCACTGGTAGGTTGCTCTGGAATTCTTGAGCCTGAAACACCACAAAATTCTGAGCTTAGTACTTCTTCGACAAGGATCAAGCCAAGTCATGATGCTCCCCAGCGTGACTGAAGCTCGAAGACCTCGCAGACAGCTTCATAAGGAGTCGAACCGAACAAAAATGATTCCCCGGGACCCATAGAAGACTACATCGACATCTAGAATCAAACTTGACATTTTTAGCTCAAAATACTTGGTTTTACTGAGTATGCAGCATGCATGCCTAGCGTGCACGCCCAGTGTGCATGCCCAGTGTGCACGCCCAACATGCGACTTCAAAGATTACCTAAAACAGGCACTTCAGAGCAAGATTTCGTACAAGGCATCGACTCACAGAGACAGGGCAATTGTTAGGCATCCTCATGGGCTCCAGAAAATCGAATTTTGACCCTGAAACCATGCACTTTGGGGTTCACAAGCCAAGCATGTACATCCTGCACGCCCAGCGTGCACCATCTAGCGTGTAGCACAACGTACATTAGTAGAGGACATCAGCAGAACCATGTCAGATCAAGTCCAAGAATATCTGTAAGCAGGAATCTGATGACATCTGAGCCCAAATCCAAGGGCCGAATAGGCTACCCCCTGTTGTAACAGTAGTTTGTAAATTTGACTTCTTTTGTCTTAGTCAAGTGTATACACCGAGTTCACACGCCCAGTGTGTACACGTTGGCATGCAGTAGTACACGCTGGCATGCAGCACACTATACATTTGTAAAATTTTATTTGTTTGCACTCAGTCAATGCTCCACATGTCACCTGATCCGAAATTCCAACACCCCATAGCTAATAATCCCGTCTCAGATTCGAATAGAACGCCCACGCCTGTATAAAAACCCTGATTTTTCACCAAAAAAGAGGGGGGGGGGGGAATCAGAAGGGATTTTGGGAAAAAAATTGAAGAATCCACACTGAGAACATTGAGAACATTGCATCTTTCACGCTGGGCTTTTATCCTGCATGCTGAGCATACAACATTTATGCTGTGCTTGTAGCCGAATCTAGCAAACTATCATCTCGCTGCATCCACTGGAACTTTCCATCCGCCTTGTGTCAGATCCACAACTATGTTTAGACCAGTGCATTGTAACTTCTATTATGCAATAATATTGCCACATTTCTTTCGCTAAGATTCATTACAGTTTTTCGTTCATTCTTGTGTATTTATTGTTTGCATTCCTGTATGTTTACGCTCGATTTTACATTTGTTACGCCATTTACATATAACCCAGCGTATTGCATATCGGAATATGTTTCGGGAAATCCTTGTTTGATCCACGTGCGGACCACCCAAGGTACTCTACCTTCGCTTGTTCCAGCTCGCCCTCAAGTGAAGGTAGGGTCTTCTATGTTTGCTTGTAGATCTCTCGGTGTTTGTTTCATTCCAGTCCTACACCGATGATTTCAGACAGTACAAAAAATGGTGCTAGAAGGAGGGCCTGAAACTAGTTAAACTAATCTGATCTCATACACACGATCCCTCTGCCTCTAATCTACTACCTTGTTTCCTCTGATTGACATAGCGTCAACATTAAATCTAATTTTTGCGACTCTATGAATCTGCCTCCTATTACATGGCAACCTCAGCATCTACACATTGCCTGTTCCTGCATGCTGTAGACTCTCTCTACATGCTGCCTGTTCCTACACGCTGTAGACTTTGTCTACACGTTGCCCGTTCTTGCACACTAAGGAATCTATCTACATGCTGCCTGCTCCTGCACACTGTGGACTCTGTATACATGCTGCTCGTTCCTACATGCTGTGGACTCTATCTACACGCCGCGACCAATTTTCAATATGCTGACCACTCTAGCTCCATGTTGACAGTTGCAGCTTGTACGCCGCGACCTCAGTCTACACACTGTGACCAGTTTTTGTATGCTGGTAGTTGAAGTTTGTACGCTGGGACCCAGCCCATACGCTGTGCGAACAGGTTGCACACTGCCCACCTAAGTGTACGCTGATAAACACACCCATTTCATACTTGGCCAAATCCTCACTTGTACACCCTGATATTGTATCCCTTCCACCGTGTTACATTCATGACCTTCTCACCATGAATACTGCCAACACTAACGTGTCAACCAAGTCCATTTCAGATACCGTGGGCACCCCAATGATGCCGGTGCCCGTTATGCAACCCATAGGGGCCCATGGTGAGGTTAAACCCCGCGGAGGACCCCGTCGATCTCTTAGACTGCAAGGGAAGAGTCCATCATTCAACGCTATCACACAGGAACAATATAATTTCATATGCGTAAAAATCCAAGCCGGCGTAGTAGTGGACCAAACTAAAATGGAGGTTAAAAGATAATATGAACTGTTTCATAGGGGAGGACATGAGTTCATCCTTTCCCCATATGACATCATCCCTCTCCCCGAGCACTACTCTGAACTTATCTCACAGCTCCTCCTAGCCAGGAATCAGTCTTTAGACCAATCTATGGCAAATCCTTAATTGGAAGAGGAGGATGACTTTGCTGCTCAATCCGAACACGAAGATTCTTACCATACCCTCAGCTCACAAACTTACATGAACTCGTTGTTTCACCCATTCGCAGGAGAAACTATGTCCCTCCAGTCACTTAGAACCACTCAAGTACTTATGCCTCAACAAGAGGCCTCTACCCTCATTTCCACTCTCCCCACGACTAATAACCAATTCAACATACCCATCGCCACTATTCCCTCAGTCACCATGTTACCCCCTCTCTTGCAAATACAACCCCAACAACAACCCCCTCAAAATAATGTAGTAGTGACCTTCCCACCCCGAGTGATCGGGATGCCATATGTGATACCAGCTTCTACCTCCGCACACTAGATACCATGGATTCAAACTCAAAGAGCTCCCTCTACCACTTCAACTCAACAAGTTCAGGGTGTTCCTACACAAAACATGACCAGACAGTGGGCTGGGATTGGTACACAAACGCACTGGGCCAGGACTGGCGCACAAATGCATCAACCCCCTAACTACAACATACCACCTCCTACAATTCCTCCCATGAATATCCCTCAATAACAACAACCCTTTCCTTACAGTGTGCCACTCTTAGTAGCACCTACCATGAATATTCGACAAGCCCAACCTCGAATCACTCAACTGTCCTCTTTCCCACCCACCATGCAACAATCTAACTTGTATACCTCACAACATAATCAATCTGCCATCTCACCTAGTGCCCAAGACTAGGTCGATGCTAAAAAACTGATGCAAGAGCTAACCGACGAGGTCAAGCACCTCAAAACAGCCACCGATGAAGAGCTTAAGATAGTGGATTTCTATTAAGATGACCCTATTAGCTTTTCGATTCCACCTCTAATGTTACCTAAGGGAGTTTCCTTACCCACGCTAACCAAATACAATGGGGAGATAGACCCCAACATTCATCTTATAACGTTTATACTAGAATGCGTGCTACTTCAGGCGTGGCCATAGGCCATTCTGCGAGTGTTCCCCATGTCCATCACAAGGAAAGCACTTGACTGGTATTGGGCTTTGCCCCAAAACTCAATATTTTCTTTAGAAGACTTATTACACTAGTTCGTTACCAGGTTCAAGTATAAGTTGAAGCCTGAAGCAACACTTGACAGCCTGATACAGGTTAAGCAAGCATCGCTTGAACCTATCCAAAAATTTATTCAATGATGGAGTGCTGCCCTTAATGAGCTCCATGAGCCAATCTCGGAGACTTATCTCCTCACTATACTAAAAGGGGCCGTTAATGATTTTGTGAAGTCCAAATTATGCTATCTTAACACACATACTCTTAGTCAAGATTTTGTACAAATAAAGAACATAGAAGAGGCAGCCCAAAACAGCCATGACCCTGCCTATTCAGCCTTTAAAAACCAACATAATAAGAAAGACAAAGAAAAGGCTAAGGAAACCATAGCAGTAGTAGTGGAAACACAACAAATGGGTACGGGACAACGAGGCAAACCACCTATTGCCCCTACTAACTATGCTAGACCTGCTCCCGCTACTGCACCCGAACCATCCCCATCGCAAAATCCTACGCTTGGTCATGCGAGAAACTTCGAGAGGAGAAATCCTTCTCAATACACGCTGTTGCCCATGAAACCCTCGTAATTATTTGACTAACTCTTGAAGGTAGGACTGATGAAACATAAATAATTGTCCTCGGTAGCAATCCAAAGACATGATCGATTCTGTCAGTTGGTTGAGAACCCATGCTTGGCGACGTCGGATGAGCCTCCAGTTCCAAGAGGCTTTAGAATAGACCACTTTTGTGATTATCATCAACGTAATGGGCACGCCACTGATTATTGTTTCACCCTGAAACAAGATATTCAACTGATGATCGACGAGGGTGAGATCACTTTCGATGAAGCCAACCCAGTCAAATCACAAAACCAGGCCATGGGCATATATAAGGACCCTCTAAATACTAAGGAAGCTCCATATGTAATTAACATCATCTACCTAGACAACAAACAAGAAGCACCTAGAATTAACACTGTTTACTTAGGTAATGAACAACAAATACCTATGAGACCCTTTGTAGTTCGTATTCTCCCTACTGCACAAATGACCACACCTCAATCATCATACTCTCCATGTAATCCACCCACCCCGCAAAGACCCTATGTCATTCGGTTACCCCTCGCAGTGGCAGCCTCTACCATACCACCAAAACCATATGTGGTGCACGTACCTCCCGCTGCTACAAACATGCAACCTCCTACCCGGCCTACACCTTATGTAGTCCAAGTGCCACCTACGGTTGTAACTACGGAGGAACAACCATCAACTAGACCAACTCTGTATGTTGTCAAGATACCCAAACATCCTGATAACCACCAACCTTCCACACCCCAAATACAAAATAAATCAACCTCGTATGTTGTTAGGGTGCCTAGGTAGCTTGACATTCAACACCTCCAGCCATCCAACTGCAACCCTGTCCTACTCCATACGTCATATGGGTTCCAAAGCAACCTGAGGTTTAGAAACCAACTGTTCCCCTGTGCCACACACAAGAACGCCTAGTAGACAGGCTCACATAGGAATGCTTGGAGAAAGAATGTCAATGACTTACCTTAGGACCCCCAAAGCCTACCCCACTAAGTGCAGTGCCCATGACATCATCTGCTAACGAATCGACCACAAGCTATAAGGGAGAATCATCGGGAATACATGATGCATCTAAATCAACAGTCACAGAAGAAAACGTTAAACCAGTTACACGTGAGATAAAAATGTTGGGCCCGATGGACCAAGTAACCATTAACAAACATATGCCTAACAGTAAAGATTTAGCAATAGCTTTAGCACAGGTCACGCAGGCCCTTAAACAGAAAAATACCTCACTAAGCCTATATGACCTGATATTAACTTCTCAAACTCACCGTGAAGCCCTAGTACACATGTTGACATTGGTCCCAGTAAGCAAAGACTTACCTCCAAATGAACCTTCAATTCATGCTGTAATGTATTCGCCTCAAGGATCGTCTTCTAAATCACTAGGTTTCCACAATGACAACATTAAAATCGATGAGAAAACAGGAGAAGTGACAACCGCACCTATGTTCATAACAATACAAGTAGATCAATTCAAAATACATCGGGTGCATGTAGATGATGGAGCTGCAGCAAACGTAATACCCTACCTCGTCATCGAACAATTAGGGCTCCCGCAACTAATAAAACCAACCTCCACCACATGCTTAAAATCGTTTAGTGGATCACGTGTAGTAGTAAAAGGTACTATAACTTTGGAATTTATAGCAGGGGATCGATTCCCCACATCAGCTAACTTTGTTGTTATCGACAAAATGCCAGGGTTCAATTTAATATTAGGAAGACCCTGGTTGGCCCAACTCAAAGTAGTCTCTTCCCCTATACACCAAGAGATCCACCTGCCTTATGAAGGTGGTGAAATCATCATACACGGGGAGGCTGCTACACCTACCATTTCATCACATATAGATACAGACCAAGGCTCAGAGGTTAAGTTTGAAAAGTCTAAATAGGATGACACAAATGAAAAACAAAGTTGCATGCAACCAGTAAACAATGATCCATTAAACATAAATGAAACCTTACCTAACATAGAGGTGCCCAGACCTAAAACTTTACATACACCGTCTAACTTGGAAATTACAACAAACATTGAAACTACTATACACACAGCAATCCTAGAAGACACCAACATAGAGCCTATTCCACCAGATGTCCCTTGGGCTGAATTACCGTTTAACGTAATCAGCGAAGGGGACGCTGAGAACAGAATCACACCTATCAGTGTCACTCCCAACGTAAAACTACAAAAACTAAAAAAATTACTAAACCAATAAGCTACATTCATGGTCTAAAATGACGTTAAACTACATTCATCGTCCGAAATGACACTAAACTATCACCTATCCGCAACGACATAAAACTAGCCATGGTTAGAAATGGCCGGTCTACCAAGAAACCCACCAGTATCACTTGAAACTTCTCTCTTGTTTACACATGGCCTAAAGTGGCCTTAAACTAGTGCATGAGGCCCAAAATGGTATTAAATTAGAACATCAAGGCTATAGTCCATCATGACTTTAAACTAACGCATGTGCATGCATGGCCCGAAATGGCCTTAAACTAGTGCATTTTCTTACATTTGTTTTCTCGCAAACTCAAGTTCACTGTTCGAATTTATGCTTACATTGTTGTGTTATCAGCTACAGTTTTTGTTCACATTCCCCTTTTCACAATGATGCTTCGATTACAATTACATTCATATTGGCATTCCTACTTCGTGCATTACACTTAAACAACAAAACAAACAAAACATTTTACATTGCTGCAGCGTGTTTGCATTTAAACAAAAATAGCCAAAAGAAAGAAAAGATCTTTCACTTTAACTCTCCGCTTATCAATGTTCAGATAGATTCAAAATTCAAAAAAAAAAATATATACTCATTTACAAATAGACAAATACAACAGTTAACTGATTTCAGCCATCAGTTCATATACATTCCAAAACAAAATACTCTGTTTGTGACTCATATAAAGACAGGAGCGACAATGTGACCAAACTTAAAGCTACACATCAGGGTCAGGAGGGGTGTCCCCCTCAAACTCCCCAGCACCACGGGTCCCTGCTCCACTGGGACCACCCTCTTGATCATTGCCATTGCCCTAACCCTATAAAAAGTTAAAGAAAATAATTAACACAAAACGAAAAGAGAAGAATTCCAAAAGTTATGGAATAAACAAAATTCACAACTTGAAAAGAAAAAAAAATTTACCGAAGAAGATCCTCCTAGCCCATATTCTAATCAACGAAGGATCTCTTCCTCAGAGATGCTTGCCCAATCAGTCCTATCAAGGCCCAGATCAACGTTGGCCAAAGCCTTCCCTTTGTCCATCGCGAACCAAGTGGGACATTTCAGAGGAAACTCACCCACAGAAACCTCCCCAGATGTCATGGTAATTACCCTCTTAGGTGATTCCATCTCCACTATGGTATGCTTAGCAAACATATCAAATGCAGAGTGTAGACCTAAATCCTCAACAAACATTTTCAGCTGACGCTTCTCTATAGATACTTCCTTTAATGATTTTTTATAATGATGCTTATGATTCTTTTCATCTTGACCCCATTTTTGCACCTTAGAAGAAAAAGCCTTCCAATCCTGACACTTGAGGTTCAGTAAATCTATTTGTGCCTTTCATTCTGCTAGCGCCCGAGTCATAGTTACTTGGTGGTCCAATAGATCCCAATACCTAGTATAAGTAACTTTGGAGGTTTGCCAAGAATGATCACCCGTTAACCTTGCTAAGGCAAAGTCATAGCATGCCTTGAGATCGTCCCGTTCTGTTGATAGCTTCAAAATCTCTTTTTCCCCAGCCTGAATTCGCAACCATAGTTCCTCGATCGAATGCCTACAGGTCTAAAGAGACTTAGCATTCTGCATGATACATTCCGCCACATCATTATAGATTTGTCTAGGCACTTACTCAATCTTTGGTAGTAGTGCAAGCAAACTATCTATACACGCAGCCTCAGATGGATCCCATCTCAGTTTGGCCCCTAGTCGCATGAGAAAAAAACATACATTAGACCTTGGACAGTAGAGATAGATATGAAAAATCAAAGGATTCGAAACGTTTAAGATATATGTACCTATTTCAGGATGAGCTTGCTAGATGTGATCAACCACCTCTTCAATGATACCAGTTACAAAGTCCATTTTACTTGGCATTTCGATCCAAGTAAATGGTTCATGCTTAGGAGATGGGTTAACTTCGGTAGTCGCTCTTGTGAGAGCCTTTATCATAGGGACTTTTAAACGAATGCTAGGATCCACTCTAACCTCAACATTTTCACCTAGTAACAGTGAAAATAAAAAATAAAAACCCCAAATAATGAAAAGAATAACTAAAAAGCCAAATATACATGATATGGCGAATGTACGAAAGTCTCTGTCTTCCTCCCAATTTGGAGGATTGCCAAGGTGTAACCTCCCTTTATCATCGATGTCACCGTTTTCTAAGGTATCTCCCTCCTAATCTTTTGTTCCTCCTATCTCGTCTCCGCTCGTTTCCTCCTCTTCATTTAAATTCTTCGAGGCCTCTTCCTCCTCGATGATTGGTGCTAATCTCTCTTTTCTTACCCCAGAAATCAACTCTAATGACGTTCATAGGATTAACATCAGTTTTGTATAAATAACTGAAAAATAAAGTAAAAATAATGATGTTGACAATAAAGCAAGCACAAACTAGTGAATCAGGCTTACCTTGTGTAGGCATCTTAAACTGTATGCATTTTACTCTTGGTTCCTCTACAGTTAGGGCAACCTTTCTGGGACGTTCACACTTCTGAACTTTCGATCTTGCTTCCCCGATCGTCTCCCTAATCACCTGCTCAGCTCTTCTAGCAGTATAGGGTACACTATCTGGTTCCAACCCTACGCTATCACGTGTATGAATGGAATGCCAGATGACCCCTCCGTTGTGACAGAAACCGATTTGTCAATCCCCTCGGAAGCATCTTGAGATTTGGCCACCTCAAATAGGTGGTGAATCCATGGGTGAGACAGTTGGTCACGATCCCTTAGCACGTACTTATTATTTGCGTGAACAACTAAAAATTTAGCTAGCCGGTGCAAGTAGCTGGCAAATAATGCAAATGTGAAATGGAATTGCACCTCAATATTCGAACATAACCTCACTATCTCCTCGTGGAAACCTGAGAGTAGAAATTGGGCCCAGTTATAACATACCCCAGTCTCTAGAATAGTGCGCATGATATGCACGGGTTCTACCCTAAAGGTTTTTACCTGAGAAAGAGACTTGGAAAACATCCACACTCTAAACAAGGGATACAGCTCATTGACTTTGGTCACTTTTGACTTGCCTTGCATAGAAAACCCCTTAGAGCCTTTGGGAATGCCCAACAAGTCCTCTAATTCTCACACAATGTGGAGCTCTTTCTGTGCCCTATCCATCACCACCTTGACACCATCTGCTGGTACGCCAAAGAGGTCCAAGAAAAAACCACTTTAGCACCCTTGATACGTGTGCTATAGTAGGTTATGGATTCATTGAAAGAGTCTATGATTCCAATCATCTCTGTCACGGACACATCAGGACTCGGGGTAGTAAATAAATCCATGAGGCCCATGTCACTTAAACAACTGATGATCTACGACGGTGCCTTAGTGCGTAACCATCGTTGTGCAGCACTAATCTCCCCGAATTTCATGGACAGAGTGCCCTCAGTCCGCCCAGTTGTGACAGTAGCTCCACCAAGGGGAACATCCACTGTACACACAGGATAACACCAAGGAGTCAATTTAACCAATTATGTAGCAGGATAAACAAACCAAGGTGTCAGAAAAATACCAAGACTTACCGTTAGATGATGGATCAGTGCTAGATGTCAAATCTGAATCACGTGTGAAACTGGCCCACTTTGGGACCAATCCCCATGCAACCATACCCGAGCCCCACATTGCGCAAATGCCCTGGAGTACCACTTATGAAAATGAATGATGTCACCCTTAGTCTAAGCTAACATAGCTCCATGGAGGATGGGACCTACCATAAAAGTCTCTAAAGTGATGCGAGCCAATGCAAGTCCATCATTGCCTACGCATATTCCATCTTTGTCAACTTGGGGCTTGCAAAAGAATGGTAATCAAAATAGGAGCAAACACTAAACAACAGAATAGAAATGACAAATTAAACAACCTTACCTCTCCACCTTGTATACCATGCCCAGAGGATTCTGAAATAATGTATGCACACGAGCGGCCAAAAATAAGGTGTTATTAAGATGGTGAGGGCCATGTGACAATAAATCCCATAGACGCAATAACGGACGAGTAGATCTAGGCCCTCCCAAGGGACCGTCCTCAATTGTAAGTGGTCCTTCGTCGATGTCCACCATGAAAGCCATAATGCCGTTTGAAGATCCTGGTAACATCGTCTCAAGCACGCTCCGCACTAATTGTTTGCTTAGATGGGACCATATTACCACTTTGAATCTGTCTAAAATGAAGGCAAGGAATTCATCGGCCCCTTCTTGGAACCATACCCCATTTTGGTCGATAATCATATCAGGGGCAGGCTCGTTAGGATCAATGGGCCCAAACCATGTTAGAACTCCAACAAGCTCCACCACTAGGAGGAAAGGTTTGGGATCCCTGCAAGCATTCAGGAACCAAAGTCAATAGGCCACGCAAAGAAAAAGTTTGACGCTGAGGGCCGACACTTAGAAAAAATTCCTAAGGTTCATGCTCGGCATATACATGCTATAAAACTCAGCGTGCGAACCCTACACGCTGCACGCTGTAAAAATCAGTGTGCGAACCCTGCACGCTGCATGCTCTAAAACTCAACGTGCAAACCCTACATGCTGCATGCTGTAAAACTCAGTGTGCAAACCCCGCATGCTGCATAGCCAAAACGTGGGTACACAAATCCCACACGCTGAGCGTTTTAGCCCTGTCTTGTATGCTAAGGGCATAACTAAAATTTCCCGCACACCACATCTATACTACGGAGACAGGCTAGGCTGTACGCTATATGCCACAATAAAAGAAGATGAAATTAAAGAGAAATACAAATGTTGGCAGAGGATCGGGGTTTACCGACATGACGATCCTGACCATGAGGGGATCATGGGTTTGGGCAGACACTGGAGCATCACCTCTCTTTCCTCTGCAAAGGTCAAGCTAGGCTCCTTCCTCCCCTGACATTCTACTTCATTGCCCTTGCTCATCGCTGCACACTGCGCTAAACCCTGCACATTGGGGTTTAGTCCTGCATGCTACGATGAACCCTACATGCCAGGGTTTAGTCTTGTACACTGCGATGAACCCTGCATGCCAGGGTTTAGTCCTACACATTGCCCTGATTCCTCTATGCTGACTCCGTGGGACCGAGGTTGACGCTGACGTCGTGGGTCTGAGATTCACATTGAAACTGTCGCCTGAAGTGCACGTTCACACTGCGAAGTTTGGTTCACATTCATGCTACAATTTGGCTTAAGTTCACACTCTCTGTGTTGACTGTTGGCTTCACGCTCACTCCATGTATTTTATACCACTGCATTGACCTCGCCACCACCGCCTTGAATATTTTATTCAATTTATTCAAAATTAACCAAAGTACAAAGTATGCTAAAAATGCAAAACAAAAGTAATGATATAATAAACACTATCACATAGCATATTCTCTTGCGAAGTAATTCCGGTTGTCCACACTAAATATTTTGACGTAAACTTCTCATCCAATAGTCTCACATCCAATAACCATGTACAAATCATACAACCAACTAGATGTCATGAACCAGCCATATTCAGCCCAGTAAGGCCTTAAACTGCCATATTCGGCCCGGTAAGGCCTTAAACTGCCATGTGTCCAGGTACGACGATAAACTACCACCGCTACCTTAGCCATTGTTAAATGAACACATGATTTGCATTGACTAGAAAAGCGTAATAGCCCTTTCGAGCTCACTCTGCTCCCTGTTTATTGGCAAGAGCAAGCTCGATGGATTACAAGCATCTATTCACACCATTGACCATCAATGGACCATGTGGACAAATCACAAGAGAAATCAACATAAATTCTATCAACTTAGATCCATCAACAGATGACATATTAGTAGCCTCGATGCAACAAACATTAGACAGCTATGAAGGTATGACAAAATCTCTGGACATAGAAGCTGATAGCATCACTGAAGACCCTTTAACTAAAACCCCTATAACTATGCTTGACGGTGAAGTTAAGGTATTAAAATTGAGCACGCTACTGCAACCTCAACTTGCCAAAGGTATAGAACACGTGCTTTGAGACAACATAAAAGCATTTGCTTGGTCCTACATTGACATGCCTGGGTTAGACCCTCGAATCGTCCAGCACAATATCATACATGATCCAAAATTAAGACCAGTGAAGCAAAAAGCACGCAAGGTTAAGCCTGAAGTAGCATTAGTGGTCTGCAATGAGATCACCAAACTTTATCAGGCTGGGTTCATTCGGGCTGTTGACTATGCTGACTGGGTATCCAACATGGTCATTGTCCCAAAGAAGAACGAAAGCATTTTCCTTTGCATTAACTTCCGGGACCTCAACGTTGTGACCATAAAAGATGATTTCCCCCTGCCTAGCATTGATCAACTAGTTGATTTGACTACTGGACATGCCTTGTTATCTTTTATGGATAGATTTTTAGGATATAACCAAATACGGATTAACCTAGAACATCAGCTTAGGATGACCTTCATGACACCATGGGGGAACTTTTGCTATACAATGATGTCATTCGGTCTCAAGAACACTGGTGCAACATACCAAAGAGCAATGAAATTTATCTTTAGCGATTACATACTTCATTCGCTCAATGATTATGTGAATGACATCGCAATTAAATCAAAAATGCTAGAACATCACATACAAGACTTTGATTTGGTCCTAAAACGTTGTCTAAAATATGAACTTAGACTCAACGCAAAGAAATGTGTATTCGGGGTAAAAACGGACAAGATGCTAGGTTTCGTAGGACAAGGTTAAAGCTATCATCAACTTAAAACCACCAAGCAACCTTATCGAACTTCGAGGTCTACAAGGTAGATTATAGTTCATCAGGTGTTTCATAGAAAAACTAACGGACAAGTTGAGATCCATGAACCATTTGCTACATAAGAATGTCCACTTTGAATGGACTTCATAGTGCCAGGAAGCATTTGATAGCATTAAAATGGCACTTGTTCAACTATCGACAGTTTATCCTCCTTAGAATAACAAACCATTCTATATCTACCTGGCCACTTCAGATTCATCCATCACTTCTATGCCCTGCCAGAAACAAGACGATGGAACTGAAGTCCCTGTTTACTATTTAAGCCATGCATTAGTAGCCCATGAGAAGAAGTACAACAAGGTGGAGAGGTCATGTTTAGCCCTTATCTTCTCCTTGAAGAAATGGCGACATTATCTCTTCCGTAACCAAGTCAATATAATTTGCAAGGATAACATGCTCAGAGCCATCACAGGAAACGTTTATGAGTCATGTAGAATAGCCCACTAGAAAGCCATGATAGCTGAGTTTGACCTACACTATATAACGCAATCATCAGTTAAAGGTCAAGCCATAGCAAATCAAATGACTGCATCACCAATGCATGACCAGGCAACGATAGAGCTAGAGTTCCCTGACAAAAATGTGAGTGTGATAGACATAGTACCCAATGACTATGAAGCCATTTTGAACTTTGATGGAGCATCCACCTCTCGAGGGGGAAGTGCTACCATCGTCATCACCTATCGCTCTGGGGAGATTCGACCCTTTGCTTATTGCTTCGACTTTCACTGTACCAACAACGTAATAGAATATGAAGGTCTCCTTAGAGGTCTCATGGCAGCACTAGCATCAGACATTACATGACTAGTAGTTAGGGGAGACTCAAAACTAGTTTTAAATCAAATCACAGACATTTATACATGTAAAGCGCAACATTAACAACCACACTGTGGTTTGGCTAAGCACTTACTGAAGTGATTTAAAGATATAGATGTGCAACATGTTTCCAGAAATGATAACACCATAACGGATGCACTTGCCACATTAGCTCTAAACATATTGCCAAACATGTTTCACATGTTGCCTAGCTCTATAATTAGTTGTGCTAAACCCATAACTGATAGTCCCAATGAATCACTGATTGCATCCGTTAGTACAACACACACGGTAGAATGGTATGATGACATAAAAGAGTACCTTCTACATGGTGAAACACCGCAACACCTAACGAATGAACAAAAGGATACAGTACGAAAACGTTCTCGATAGTATGCATTGATAGGAGACACGTTGTGTCGTCGATCCTATGAAGGCATATTGTTAACATGCATTAGTAGCACTGATGGCCAAGCCATCGTCAAGCAAGTACATGATGGACTATGCGGAGGACACATAGCGCCTAAAGCAATGGCAACAAAAATAAGATGTTTGGGCTATTATTGGCCACACATGGAGTATGATTATTTCTCCAAGGTCAAAACGTGCAGTATTTGTCAAAAACACAGCAATCTGATACATGTTCCACCAAATGAGTTGCATATGGCACAAATCACTTGGCCTTTCCAGAAGCGGGGGTTAGACATTATCGGGCCGATAACTCCCCCATCTTCTGCAGGACATAGCTTCATCATAACCACAACAGAGTATTTCATGAAATGGGTAGAAGCTATTCGTCTTAGGAAGACCACATCTAGACACATATGAAACTTCATTCTAGAAAACATTGTGATCTGTTTTGGCATTCCAATGACCATCATCACTGATAACAGGCCACAGTTTAGTAGTGCCGAAACTAGAACTTTCTGTGAAAGCCTAAGGATCAAACATTCATTTTCATCCCCTTACTATCCTCAGAGCAATGGACAAGCCAAAGCTACAAATAAGATCCTCATCACAGTGCTCAAAAGGATGCTTACTCAGAGCAAGAAAAAATGGCATGAACAATTAGTGTATGTGCTATGGGCTTATCGCACTACACATTAGACTTCCACAGGTAAGACACCATATAGTTTGGTTTATGGCTCAGAAGCAGTTTTACCCTTGGAATTGCAAGTACCGTCTTTAAGGATCACACTTTCCAGACTCCTCGACGAAGGTCAAAACAATAACTTACGCATTGTTGACTTGGATTCGATAGAGGAGGAATGCACATGTGCACTCGATCAGATCAAGTGGTACCAAAAGCAACAACAACAGCATCATCGACATGATATTCATTAGCACTCAATTAAAGAGGGCAACCTTGTACTCAAAGCCGTTCGGAAACACTCGGACAAATTCTTAGCCAACTGGGAAGGGCCCTACTTGGTCACCAAAGCGTACGACAACGGAGCATTCAAACTAGTTGACATGGAAGGGAATGAGCTTGCACATCCGACCAACCATTTGTACTTGAAACCATTCTATGTTTGAACATGAACTCAGATACCGCATCACGTCCTAGAATCATGACGATAAACTGATACCATAGCACGTCCTGGAATCATGACGGTAAACTGATACCACAACACGTCCTGGAATCATGACGGTAAACTGATATCACAACACGTCCTGGAATCATGATGGTAAACTGATACCACAGCACGTCCTAGTGTTACGATGATAAACTAGCACCACAGTTCGTCCACAATGACAATAAACTAGCGCCCGTCCTGTATGACTTTAAACTGCCACGATTTTGTTCACTAGAGTCCGCTAAGACTATAAACTGGTTCACCTCTTCACAGTCTGCCAAGACTATAAACTAGCAGTGTACCGTTTCCTATGATGATAAACTGGCACCGTTCAACCGGTTATGACGTAAAACTAACCCATGATAGTCCACTATGACTATAAATTGGCAGCTTCATCTCCAGTCTCCTGATCTGTAGCTGCATTCAGATTTCATCAGAGCTGCTGCCGCACTCATCACTAGTTGATCTTAACAACGATGTTGCCATCTGCACTCAGTGCCTGAAATCTCATTTGGTGCCTTTGTTTCATCAGTTGCTATTCAAGTCTAATCTTACTCACTCACTCATGGTTTTCTTGTCTTTTTGAAGTTGTGTTTATAGGATGACACTTAGAGGTGTTCGTACGAGAATGCACTTCGTCACAGAGGCAAGGTATCACATTGTGCCTAACACACATAATCGGGTTAATCAAGCCATTCACTAGTACATTTCCCATTACACTTACCATCTATTCCTCAACATACTTTACTTAGTAATACCCCAGACACACCTAGGGCATTCAAAAAACATTGAGCACGCCGTTGCGCACTGCAACACTTTTCAGCAGTTACAACACACGACGTGGCACTTGAGCAATGAGTACAAGAGCAAAGCAAAGCTTTTTCTTTCAAAAAAAATAAAAAATAATAATAATAGTAATAATAAAATAAAATAAAATAATAATAATAATAATAAAGACCCTTGGCACTTCCCATACAAACCCTAGGCGGGAAGGCAATTGTCTTGGAAGCAAGTACTCAAGTCTCAAATGCTCAAATAACATCTCATTGCATGGCTTTGGCTATCCACCAACAGGTTCCCTTTAATACCAAACAAAGGTCCTGTTCCTTTAAAGAACGTAACGCATCATCATCGTGGCTTTGGTTATGCCAACAAGTCCTCTTAAACCTTGAACAAGAGTCTTGTTCCATGAAAGGACGTACACCTCATGTCTTGGTTCCAAGTCTGCTAGACAACGGCTATTGACAAGGATTAACATGACCCGTATGCACACTAGAGCATCCCCTTCACTATGCATGATTCCTTGATTAGTTCCCAATCTCCACAATTTCCATTTTCCCTATCCATCTATGAACTTCATTTTCCCAATCCCATGTAGTACTGAACACGGTGCGATGACATCTAGCCAAGTGTCAAAGGACAATGTTTCTACCAAGTCGCTTGTGGTGTTTTTTACTTCTTTGTCGATGCTTCTTGGGTTGATTCCTCCAAGTGTCAACAAAGAGGGGCCAATGAAACACCATAAAATTTTGAGCTTAGTACTTCTCCGACAAGGATCAAGCCAAGTCATGATGCTCCCCAGCATGATTGAAGCTCAAAGACCTTGCAGACAGCTTTAAAAGGAGTCAAACCAAGAAAAAATGATTCCCTGGGACCCAGAGAAGACTATGGTGACATCCGGAATCAAACCTTCCATTTTTAGCTCAAAATACTTGGTTTTACTGAGTATGCAGCGTGCACGCCCAGCGTATACGCCCAGTGTGCATGCCCAACATGCGACTTCAAAGATTACCTGAAATAGGCACTTCAGAGCAAGATTTTGTTTAAGGCATCGACTCGCAGAGATAGGGCAATTATTAGGCATCCTCATGGGCTCCAGAAAATCGAATTGTGACCCTGAAACCATGCACTTTGGGGTTCACACGTTGAGCATGTACATCCTGCACGCCCAACGTGTACGCTTAGCATGTATGCCCGGTGTGCACCATCTAGCGTGTAGCACAACATACATCAGTAGAAGACATTAGCAAAACCATGTCAGATCAAGTCCAAGAATATCTGTAAGCAACACTCTGGTGACATCCGAGCCCAAATCTGAGGGCTGAATGGGCTAGCACCTGTTGTAACAGTAGTTTGTAAAAATGACTTCTTTTGTCTTAGTCAAGTCTGTACACTGAGTTCGCACACCCAGCGTGTACATGTTGGCGTGTAGCAGTACACGCTGCCATGCAGTAGTACACACTGGCATGCAGCCCGCTATACACTTGTAAAATTTCATTCATCTGCACTCGGTCAACACTTCACATGTCACCCGATCTAGAATTCCAACACCCCACAGCCAATAATCCCGTCTCAGATCCGAATAGATGCTCACCCTTGTATAAAAACCCCGATTTTTGATCAAAAAAGGGGGAGGGGGGGAATCAGAAGGCATTTTGGGAAAAAATTTGGAGAATCCACACTGAGAACATCGAGAACATTGCATCCTTCACGTTGGGCTTCTATCTTGCACGCTGAGCATACAGCCTTTACGCTGTGCTTGCAGCCGAATCCAGCAAACTATCATCCTGCTGCATCCATTGGAGCTTTCCGTCCACCTTGTGTCAAATCCACAACTGCGTTTAGATCGGTGCATTATAACTTCTATTATGCAATAATATTACCACATTTCTTTCGCTAAGATTCATTACAGTTTTTCATTCATTCTTGTGTATTTATTATTTGCATTCCTGTACGTTTACGCCCGATTTTACGTTTGTTACGCCGTTTGCATATAACCCAGCGTATTGCATATTGGCATACATTTCAGAAAATCCTTGTCTGATCCACATTTGGACCACCCAAGGTACTCTACCTTCGCTCGTTCTAGCTCGTCCTCAAGCGAAGGTAGGGTCTTCTATGTCTGCCTGTAGATCTCTCAGTGTTTGTTTCATTCCAGCCCTGCACCAACAATTTCAGACAGTACAGAGCCCAAAAGGCATCATGGTGTAATAAAAGGTACCCCATGGGGTCATGAAGGTTGTTGTTAATTGATGCTTTGGATTGATGTAAATTTGGTTGTAGCTGGAGAAACCATCCATGAAGGATAATAGAGCATGACTAGTCGTAGTGTCAATGAGTTGATTGATGCTTGGCAGTGGGAAATCATCTTTGATTGTTGCCTTGTTCAGATCCCAGAAGTCTATACAGATTTGTATTCCTCCCGTTTTCTTAGAAACCATAATGATGTTGGACACCCATTTCGAGTAATCAACTGCGCAGATGAAACCAGCTTGGTATAGTTTGGTGACTTCATCTCTTACGACTAGTGCAATTTTTGGTTTAACCTTACGAGCTTTTTGCTTGACTGCCTTCATGCATGAGTCTAGGACAATGTTGTGCTATATTAGCTATGGATCTAAACCCGGCATGTCGCTGTATGACCATGCGAAGACTTTGATGTTGTCTTGTAGAATCTTGGCTACATTTTCGTGCATCTGCGCATCTAGGAGGGAGCTAAGTTTTAACATTTCTACTTCCCCCTTGGATGTGGTCACATGCATCTTGACAAGAGGGTTCTCAGTTACATCCCTAGCCTCTAAATCTAAGGTTCAGACAACATGCTCAAGCCAGTCTGGAAATGTTCTAAGGATGCTATGGTGCTAGCTGTGTTTGGCCCCCAGTCGATTAGGTCTGGGTTCAATTGTCTTGTGAGCTTGCTATGTGGACCTGCTAAAGCTAAAGGCATGGAGAGATTGCGATGGATTTCCATTTTTTGCTCAACCTGTCAAAATGAGATGAAAGCCTGGTTAAGAGACACATGTTGGTAGTAATCATGTATAATGAAAACTTACAAAGCAATGATGAGATGTAACTAGCGAAGTATGATATAAAGATTAAAATTTTGTCAGTTTAAAGTCATGGTAGACCGCTATGACATGGAGATGCAGAGCTACTAAAATAAGAAATGTAAAACTGTCGATGTGAGAACGTGAAATTGCAAAAAAAATGCAAAATTGCTAATGTGAAAACGTGAAACTACTAGTTTAGTGTCATTGCGGATTGTGAATGTATAACATATCGAAACTACTAGTTTAAGGTCTTTTCGGATCGTTAAAGTCACTACTACGCTAGGATTGCTAGTTTATGGTCTTTCTAGACCATTAACTAGAGTGGAACGCTACGCTAAGAATGCTAGTTCAAGGTCTTTTCGGATGGCGAAAGTTACAACTACGCTGGGGTTGCTAGTTTAAGGTCTTTTCGGACTTGTAACCAAAAAAAATATTTTTTTCATTTTTTGGGAAAGCAAATAGTTAGCTTGAAGTGTGCTAAGATCTTTCACCCAAATGTGTCCATTTTAATTACCAACAGTGCTACGATGTCATGGTAGGAATGCTACGCTGCATGACAAAGCTTGCATTAAACAGAGAGGGAGAGTGGCAAGATTGCCCTCTTCATCATTATGGCCATAAATAGGGATTAAACCCTGGTAAGCTTGTCATTTTCACCGTAAGAGCATAGAGCCCATATTTGGAGCACAAAGCAATTTCAGAGTGTAGAGTGATTGTGCTAACAAAGAGTAAGGTGGTTTTTGGTATAGCGACAAGGAAAAGTTTGCAAGTAGGACGATGGCTCCAAAGAAGGAACGTATTCACTTGGCACTCGCAAAGGTCGAAGATGTAAAGGAAACCCTAGGGCACATGACACAAGCATGCGTCATGGTGTGGGAGGACATGTCGCTGACCTAGTAGGCTGCTATGCTTCCTTTGCTTCCTTGTGATTCTGTTATCATTTTTGTTTTCTGATTTTATTTTGTGATTCAGTTTTAATCATCTGTGTTTTCTGTCATCGTGTTGTCATTGTTTTGGCCTTTGCACCGTCGCTATTTCTGTTTCAGCCATGGCGGATACACAGACGCTACGCTGACATTGCATGCAAGGCCAGCTAAACTTCCACCACTGCAATTGTCATAATCGCGGGGGTTTGGATAGTTTAAGTTACTTGGTTGTCGAATGGCGTAGCGTAGAACCCTCAAGAGGGTTTGGCCATGCGTGATACGATAGTGCAACACGTGTTTTGTCAGGGCATATTGTTAATCGCCCTGTTAGAATTAATTGTTCTGGTTCTACGCTAGGCTATTTTTGCTACGCTATCACTTTCATGTTCTTGCTACGTTATGTGTGTGAAGAGGGTTATGCTACACTATATGCATGAAATGCTAGGTATTGCTAGGTTGCGTGCACATTGCACTTGGACATGATGCTAACACTTGCTGGTTGTGTTGTGCAGGATGGGGCTAAGGCCAATTCTAATTATCTTAGAAATTTTCAAGATTTTATGTTGCATAAATAAACCAGTGGTCAATGTTCCTCCTCCCCATACATGTGTGGGGGAGCAGGGGTCTGGTTCAGGAAAGGAGCACAGGAGTTCCTACAATGCCTCCTCTAATACTTCAGTGTGATTGTTTGGTCATACCTAGAGGAGGAAGAGGTGGCCATCATAACAGAATCCCTATTCCCTAGAGCAAGCCGGGGCATCCTGAGGTTTTTGATGGATGGGACAATCATTAGTAGGTAGGGAGAAGGATCTAGTCAATTCCCTAAAGAGTTGAGACGTTTGGCCTGGATTTGGGATATGCCTGAGTATAGCTGCTACCATCCTTACAACACACTATTCATCACACGTTATATGGCAACGTGCTTCCAAAACCCACTAGGAACCATCTACTATGCTGGTGGGTGAGTTTTGCAGCCCTATTCTGCTGTATTGTACAACGTTTGCTATATTAGCCAAATGCTAATAGTATGTTTTTGTTACTAGGTTCTACATCAACAAGGAAGGGCTTCACGATTGAACAGGTCTACTGACTACAACACGGATATCCTTGTAGGAGTTTTCTTCTACTGAGAACCTACGTGCAGGTGTGATTGGTTAATGCGGGGGTGAGTACCATACCTACCCAGACCTATACCCCATTCCCTATGGCAGATGCAAGGAGCATGGTTGGTTGGATGAGGGAAGGTCCTGGGGATTGAGTAGGCCTGGGTAATGCGTGAGGTCATGGAAGAGGGGGCTCACTACAACTAGGCCAGGTTTCTATGTAAAGGCTTGCAGACCAAAATATTGGGGCTCTATAAGAAACCAGAGTCCCATTCTAATATACATTATGCCTTTTACATAGCCTTTCTAAAGCATTTCATGGAGTTTCTGGTGGTTCATGAGGATGGAGGCTGGGTCATGCGAAATCGTAACTAGATTTCTAGACCATGGATCTGCCAGATCCTCCAGACCACGCAAGCCCAAGATCTCCCAGAAATAATCAGGGAGTTGTTCTCTGTGACGACTAAGGATCGGGTGGCCCGCAACTTTCATGGCCAAGATAACGTAGGAGAGATGCCCCCTGCTGCAACTGGTAGCATGTCATGGGGGAAACGTATTATAGTTGAGACTGTGGCCAGTAAGTTGTAGTGGAAGAGGCCTCCTCTAGCTAAGAAAACCCTTTGCATGGAGGAAGAGGAGGGGCGGAGACTGCGACTTAAAATGCAGAGGATGCAACCCCCCATTGGTAAACACTTTTGTTCATGTTTATTCCTTCACCTACTTTGTTAATGCCTGCTACGTTGTGCTACACTAGATGGCATAGCGTAGCATAGCACCTACCTTAAGCTAACCTATTTTGAGCTAATGCAAACATGTTTCTTGGTTGCCAGAAGAAGAAGAGGAAGAAGAAGAAGGTGACGAAGAGGTATCAGTCCCTAAGACAGGGGTGAAAAATAAAGACACGGAGGCCCTAGTCTCGGAATAAAAGGCCCTGGTAAAGAAGAAAGGAGCTCTTGTCACTAAGGCAGGGGCTCTCGTCATTAGGAAAAATCCTCCTACTAACGAGGAGGAAATTTTTAGAGATGAAGAGGAGCCTTCCTTGAATAAAAAAGATGCTGGTCTCTCAAAAGGAAAGGCACCAACACATGAAGAAGAAGCTCATATAGACCTAGCAAGGACTTCTGCCAAGGCTGCCACCATCGTTTTACATTAGTAGGAAGGGAAACCACAATTGGATGCTGGTAAGTTTAACAATATGCCCATCTTGTCCTAGCCCATTTTAGTCATTGCTGATTCGCTTAGTTATATGAGAAGCACCGCTGTTGATGTTGCAGGACCTCCTGTAATTCGTATGGAATCATGGGCTGAGATCCCTGATAAGTTTATGTTCATGTAGGGAATCGTTGATGACATGATTAGTTGCCTCTAGCAGGTGGATCCTGAAGCAGGTAAGTAGTAGTATTAGGTGCTATCATGTTGCTATGCTAGAATTTCTTGAGCTTGCTAATCTTGCTATGCTAATGTGACTGATATGCTCTTTGTGTCATGGCAGCCTCTTGACTCAAATGGGACCTGACACAACCTTTGAAAGTCGATGCCGTGCCTACATTTCCACTTGAAGTGATCAAGGTATCTCGTTGCACATACGACGAGGTTAGCAAGTATGCCTTGCACTCGGCTCGCTCCTTGTGAGAGTATAAGCGCGTCAATGAGGACCTATCGAAATGGGTCCAAAAAGCTGAGCAAGAGAAGGCCAACCTGAGTGCCAAGGTGGAAGATCTCAAGTTGAGGAACGCATTCCTCATAGCCCGTGACACTAATAATGAGGATTGGGGCATGGCTATGATAGATTACGCCAGATTTTGGACAATCGTGCATTAGAACATCGAAGCCACCCATGAAATAATAGAACAGTGGATGCAAATGGACTTGTTAACCTAGAAATGTCAGGACTTGAAATATTTCACCACCAAGGTTTACGAATGGGGGCAGTCCCAAAAAAACCATAAAAATATGTATAAACTGAAACATGCCACCTATCGTAAACTATATAGGGACGCCGTTGTGGAGGCGTTTACGTATAAAGCATTCGTAAATGCCATTGATGCTTCTGAAGCCTATGCCAAGTTTAAAGAGTAGGTAAAGGTTGTGGAATCTCTTGACTAGAAAGTGGACCTTCCCACAAGAGAGACCGCAACCGCCTCCTTTTCTCTAGGACTGTTGAGGTGGACAACCATCGAAAGGGAGAGAGCTACTGCAGATGCTGAACCAAGCAATAGGCATTGGGTGGACATCATGGCAGAGGAGGTTTGGCATCACCTCGGGCTTGGTTTAAATCGCATACCCTTCGAGATAGACGCAGGTCCATCTTAGGTTGGTTGCTTTCTACTGTATTAATGCTTATGCTTTGTTGTAGCTTGCGTTTGTTGCCCTAGCTAACCACTTCATTCCTATGATGTAGGTTCTAGATGAGGGTGCAGGGCCCGCATAGGGTAGAAATGAAGGGGCGGTAGAGGAGAACGTAGGGGAAGGCAATGCAGAAGTGGGTGATGCATAAGTGAATGACGAAGATGATGTGAATAGGAAAAACCCATGACAACATGAGATTTTTTTTTGAAATTTTGAATTTTTGTAAAATTTTTGCAAACATTGTCCAAAAGGAAAAAGTTTTGAATAAAGAAGAGAATTTTAGAAAAGAAATTGATTATGTGCTAACTTGTGCATTGTGTACATGCTACGTTTTGTGCAAAATTTTCATGCTTTTATGTGCTAGTTTTAGGCCATTTCGGGCCACTTCTAGTTTTAGGCGATTTCAGGCTATAGCTAGTTTTAAGCCATTTCGGGCTATAGCGTAGCATAGTTTTAGGCCATTTCGGGCTCTTGCTAGTTTTAGACCATTTCAAGCCATAGCTAGTTTTAGGCTGTTTAGGGCCATAGCGTAGCATAGTTTTTGGTCATTTTGGGCCATAGTGTAGGCATGCCAAAGAGATGGTATGTTAATAAAGAAAAAAGGCAGAGAATGTACAAGGGATGGCAACTGGGCAGGAAGCAGCGGGGTTGCTACGCTATGCGTAGCTGCTTCTTGACCCATCATGGGTTGAGCAGAACGTAAGGCCGAGGTGCTTTGCCAGGGCCTTCGTTTACATCATTGTCCCCTGCTTGGAAGGGCAACTCAGCCCATGCGCTTTCATTTTGGAAACCGACCTGCTCAGCCGATTCCCCTACTGGATGGTTAGTGTGTGCGTAAGCAGGCGCTTCATTCTCAGAGGTTACAACCTCTAAGCCCTGCTCCATGTCTATGTTATTGATTGCTTGCACTGCTACCTTGTCACCATGGATCACCATCTCCCTACCTACGTATGGTAGGTGGATTTCTTGGTGAATGGGCAAAGAGACAGCCATAAGTTGTTCTAACAATGATCTCTCCAAGATCAGGTTAAACCTAGGCATCTTCTTGACCATGATGAACATCACATTCGTGGGGAATTGATCTCCTACCACAAAGTCTATGTGGACCATGCCCTTCACCACAATCCACGTCCCATTGAATGAACTCAGGCATGATGTCATTGTGGGTTTGATCTAGTCGACCAAGCCCAACTTGTCCATGATAGGGAAGGGGATGATGTTCGTGGCAACCCCATCATCAATGTGTACCCTTTGGATCCAGTATTGACCGACCTGAATTGTGATGAATAGGGGTGTTGTAGTGACCTGACCCCTCTCAGGATCTTTCCTAATGGAGTTGTTGCAGAAAGTTAGTTGAGACGGTTCTGGCTCTATAGGCGCGAAGGGAAGCATGACCGAATGAATTGCTTCTTCTTCCACTGGCATGTCTTCATTGACTGGAATCGCTGTCAACATGCGGATCAGAGCCTCATGGTGTGGGACAGATGTCATGATTAGGTCGTACAAGCTTAATGTAGTGTTTTTTTATTTTTGAGCTTGTTTGACCTAAGTGAGGACATCCAAGAGGTCCTGGCCGCCCCCTTGTTCATAGCTTTTCTCCTCTTCTATTCATCCCAGAAGACGAATTTCCCGAGGAGGGGCAATTTTCGGTCTGGGTTGAGATCCTTCTTGGCAGGGTGGTGCAGACTGTATGGTTATAGCAACGTCCCTCTTTGGTGATGAGGGCGTAGACGTAGGGGGTGAGGATGTAGGCTTGGAAATACTAGGGACGGTACTTTCTTTCAACATCTCACCTATGAAATGCACTTATCGTTGTTTAGGATGAGAAGGTTGTGCAACCATCTTGTGCGGGATAGGGGCTATCGAAAGAGTCAGCCCCCTGATGATAAATGAAGCTAACCATGTTAACAGGTGAGGTGGCATGGTTCTGCTAATAGGTGATGTGGGGATGGATGCCTGGGAAGGGACTCTCATAACGAATGGTTGTTACGAGCTTCGACTAGCCGCTGGTGGTGCTGGTGCGCTACGCTGAGGCACATGGACCATGAACGGCTGCTGGGGTGGCATAGGATCACTGTCAAGGCCGATAGTGTTGATAACATAATCAGTGTTGTTGGCATTGAGGGGGTCCATGTTAGGCCTGAATCCCTTCTATTGCAACAATGGCCGCACATGATTATCTATGTCTTTGCTATGTCCCTAGCCGGGAAAGCCTTGGATTGGTACCACACATTGCCACGCTCATCTATTTCAAATCTAGAGGAGATCCTAACCCAGTTCGTGACACACTTCAAGTATAAATTGAAGGTGGAAACCACGTTGGATCAGTTGATGAGCATGAAGCAGGATCCTTTGGAACCAGTCCAGAAGTTCATCCAACGTTGGAGCACAACCCTTAATGAAATCCATGAGCCCATTGTGGAGGCCCACTTGCTAGCTGTCTTTAAGGGTGTAGTGAATGACTTCATCAAGTCTAAACTTTATTACCTCACCCCTTGCACTCTTAGTCAAGCCTTCGCTCAAACTAAGAGTATACAAAACGTGGCCGAGGCAAGCAAAGACCTGGCCTATATTGCTAAAAACACATTCACAAAGAAGGACAAGGGTAAGGCCCTAACAACCACAATGGCCGCTGTGGCAACTGAGGCCAAGCTCAAGCCTAATAACAATGGTAACAAGAACAACAAGAAACTAGCCACACCTAGCCAATCCCGCGCCCAAGCAGGGCAACGTGCTGCAACCTTCCGTACCTCCACTCGAGACATCTGCACAACCCAAACTGAACTTTAAGCGTAAAGATCGCTCAAAGTACACCCCACTACCTCTCAAGCCTTTAGAACTTCTAAAGCAGCTACTGGCAGTAAGGCACATCCAACACAAGAAGATGTTGGAAGAATGAATCAAGATGCATCAGCACTACTGCGAGCTTCTTAGGAACCCCACTTTGGCCCTGCCCAACGAGCCCCCAGTTCCTAAGGATTTCAGGCTAGACAAGTTTTGTGAATACCACCAACAATGTGGTCACAACACATATTACTGTCTAGCATTGAAGAATGACATCCAAAGGATGATTGATTAGGGGAAACTGATGTTAGAAGAAAGGTAACAAGATGTCCATTGGGATCTCCCTCCCCATTGTATTTCGTGAAGTGGGGGAGGGACATCCCTGGGGGTAACGTCAATGCGGGGATTTTAGGGCTGATAGGGTCGTCTTGGTAAAAGTCCATGACTTGTACCATGTCAGAACCAATAGCCTTGAGGTGTTTTATTTCCTCGGTAAGGGTTTGGATGAGTTGGAATGCTTGATCCAAACCTTGCGAAGATGTGGACTATTGGGGAATTGCCAAGGTAGCTCCCATCTGTGGAATGGCAGGAGTGGCAGTGTGACCCATCGATGGTACTATTGGGATAGCCCCCACAAATAGTGCTGCTTGCGTTGTCCACCACCCGATAGGTGGTGTTGTTGAAGCAGCAACTGTGGGTTGGGCTACCAGATAGACTGCTTGTGTCTCTAGCGGAACAGACCATAGCCCTGTGTTGGGTTGTACCATTTGCGGGGTTTGGTAGGTCTGAGGGTGAACATAATGAGACATCTGTTATGGTTGTGGAATAGGCAAAGAAGTGAATGGGGTCCACAATGTCGATGGGCCCAGGCCCACTGCGGTTGGTGGGATGAATGTGAATTTTGAAATGCAAATGGAAGTTGTGTACGACTATGAAGTAGGTATGGTATGAACATGCGGGAGGGTAGCCGTGATTGGTGTGTGATGTGCTACAAGAATGGACTAGTGAGCGATTTGCGGAGGCATAGTTGCTACAAATGAAATAGGGGAATAAGGACATTGATATGCTGGGAAGGTGACATGGCTACCCATTGTAGTTGTGATTGTAGGCTGTGACAGACAAGGGATTGGCTAGAAGGACTGGGTAGGAGGGACTGTGACGGGGTTAGCTAGACCTCCCCCGTCGGATTGAGAATCGAGCTCCTCTTATCCATCTTGGAAGGTCTCATCATGGTTAGACACTGTGTCCTGCTGCTCCCTAAGCCTAGCAAACTGGATTAGTTGATCTAGAAGCCATTGATTCATCTATGTCAAAGGTATGGAAGCACCGGGAGTGGGAACAAAGCCACGTTTATCTTCGAATTCATGCACATCCAAGGGAAGGTTTGCTTGAACCTTTGTACAGAGGAAGTTATAGTGCTCATGTTGCTGGAACAAGCCCTTAGGTCCTCGGTTTTGGATCCTGAGGGATCGACATGTTTCCAATGTCGGGTTGAGCAATTTTTTGACACCTGTGATGCCTTGAACCATGATGGGAACTTCAATGTTGAAGGTTTTAGCAGTGGTAGTTGTGGAAGTCATTGTTACTAAGCTACATAGTTTTGCAAACGCAAAAAGCAAGGAAATCAGAGAATTATCAAAAAGGCTTTATGTCTTGTCGGATTCCAACGGAATCGTTGGGGCGACCGATCTATACCACACGATGCATAAACAACCACAAAATGGTGTCATGTTTACGCTAGTGCACGATAGGGTACAGAATGTATGCAAGACTACCGTAATGCAAACGAGTCAACTGGTGATTGAAGGCTTTATGTCCTGCAGGGTTCCCGGGGAACCGTCAGAGCAACCGATCTGCATCGCACGATGCGTAAGTAACTGCCAATGGGTGTCAAATCTACACTAATGTGTATCAGGGTGCAGAACGCTTACAGGACTATTGTAAGATATAGAAAGGACATTAAAATGCCCTCCTTCTAGTGCCAGAAAACTGTAGTGACTGAAAATGTTGACAGTTAGAAAACACCGAGAGGTCGTCGGTCATTGACAGTCTTAACCCTGTATCTATGCGAGGGCCATGTTGGATAAAAATGGAAATGGGGTGCCCTGAATGGTCTGGTCAGTCAAACATGGACTTAGTCGGTGTTAATATAACCTTTTGTAAATGGATAATTTGAAAACAAGACCTCTAGCATAAAATGATAACTTTAAATGCAAGAGGGACAAAAAAAATGTAAAAATGCAATGATAAGCAAGAAAGCAAAGTAAAATGCAGTTAGAAAAATGCATCGCTTCAAGATTATGGCTTCACTTTGTCAAGGTGGGTACAATTGGTTGCGCGACATTGGGAGGCACAGAGATCCCAAAGGTAACTAAGATGTCCAAAGCAAGACAACTGTATGCTTGAACATGGACTCGGGAGTCAACAATGCATAATGCTATGAGAATAGTAGAAAAGAGCAGAAAAGAATGCCAAAACGAGAGTGCTAACTATTTGCAGTGTCAAACAAGATGTTTACAATACTCAGGAATGCAATGCTAACTTTTGCTTGCTAGATAATCAAATCGCCAACCAGCTGATGGACTGACCTACTACTTTTGTTTTTGCAAAAAAGACCCAGAACCCTTTTAGCATTATTCATTGGGGTATTTATAGGGCCAAGGGCACACGAAAGGTGCGGTTTGAATGCCACGTGCCTTGGGCCCATGTTGACTTGTCTGCATTACATGGGCATGCATGACCATTGGACATGCATGACCATTGTAATTATGAGCCTGCCATGCCATAATTGCAAGCCTGCCATGCCGTAATTACGCTATTAGAACTTGGAGATGTGTGCCAATGGTGCAAATGGATGAAGTGCATTGATGTAGCATAATTGCTTGCTACGCTGTGCTATGCTTTGTAGCGTAACATGTTAGCGTAGCGTAGCATCTTGTTACGCATCTTGCTGCATGTGTTGGAAGCCTTTGAAGTGCATTGACTGTTTATTGCATATTTGCTATGCTATGCTACGCTACATAGCATAGCGGTTGGCCTTAGTAAAAAAAACGTCGCCAATTTGCAAAATTTTCCTTTTGCACTGCAAAACTTGCGAACTTGCTGATCCCGCCCTTTGAGATGTCTTTCGTTGCTCCAGTAGAGTTACTACGCTATGCTACGCTACGTAGCATAGCATAGCATAGCAAACAACATGGCCTACATTTTTGCTAAGTTTGTTGTTTTTTGGTGAAGGAGCCATTACTAAAGAACTCGGAGCTGAGTGAAGCAACTATTTTTGAAGGCCAGAGGCGCTAACTTAGTGCAATTAAATCACTAAGTAGGCTGGGCCTTCGTGTCTTTCTTTCACTATGCTGTGCAACGCTGCATAGCGTAGCATAGCATAACACCTTGTCTTGCAACAATTTGTGGCTGACTGTTTGAACAACTATCTCCCGAAGCTTGCTACGCTATATAGTGTTGCATAGTGTAGCAAACTCCTTTGACTTAGAAAACTTGCCAAACTGTTTTGCGCATTTTGAGCGCCATCGACAACTCTCTATGTTCCTTCTTTATAGGCTATCATCTAGATGAATTACCCAACTAGAAAATTTGCCAAATTGCATAGCCTAAGGCCCAAAACATCCATCTCCTAATGAACTATTGTGATGCTGCCTAAATTACGGTGGCCTGGTGAAGCAAGGATGCCCTGAAATTTGTGGTGTTTCAATAAACATGATTGCCAAGGAAGAATAAGTAATTAAAAGGTACACATCACTTAGCATTGTATAGGACTGATGATGTCAAACCAAATAAGTGTTGCCCCTTATTTTTTCACATAGAAGGTTAGAAAAAAATGAGGCAAAACCCTCATAGTTGAAATGAAAAGATGAAATTTTAGCATTGAAGATCATACAACCTTTCTTTGAGTTAATATCCCATTAGTAATAAATGACTAGTACTTAGAATTGTCCAATATTTTCCTCCTTTTGAAATAATATGATAAACCATAATAATTTTAAGGTAGGTAAAACATAAAAATTAAACTTTTTAAGACAAAGTAAGATATCTAATTATATCAAAAGATCAATCAATTATTTATATGACAACCAATGATCTTTTTACAAAAAATTAGAAGCACCTACCAAAAATTAGAAGCTTGTTCTTGTCAAAGGTGAATGTCCAATCTCTTTTATCATTAAGATACTGTTCCTGCCAAGCAATGATATGATCAAGTATGGAGATTAGAGTCTCCTATTAGTAGTATCGATAATACTTTTAGAAATGTATCTTCAAAATATTCATGAATTTTATGAAAAGTACCAATTCAAATGCTTAAATATTCCAAAAGAAATGAGCTTTGATATCTTAGGAAAGCACAATAAATAATGAATAGCTCATCACAAGGTTTCAGAGCATGAATTACATGCAAGGGCTAAAGGCAAAAAATGAAGATAGGAAACCAAAAGATGATTTACAATAAATTATTACAAGTGCCACACCATAGACTTCCATAAATCCAATTGCATCAAGCTCATATGTACATAAAAGACACCAAAAAAATTTCTCCTATAAAAGCTAATCTAGAGTAACATCCCATAAAGTAAGCACATATGAAAAATAATTTAGACTTTTCAAATTAAACACTAATACAAAATTTATCAAGTAAGGAGATAGAAACTTACATTGACTTACCTTACTAGCAATTGAGAGGAAGAAGAGTAATGAATTTTGAGATGAGGTCCTCTAGCATGAAGTACCTCCTTAACTTTTGATTCTTTTTCATTAGATCTTTTGTATGAAGAATCTATTTGTTCATGTTCTTTATGAATAAATCCTTGATCACTTATTTTATTATCCATCTCTTTGAGGAAATTTTTAATTCTCCACTTCTTTTCATTTTTAGCTATTGTTGTCTACAAAATACCCTTACCAGGACCTTTTTGACAAGACCAAGCATTAATCTTATTTTGATCATCATGAGAATAACTGAAGTTTTGTTTACTAGCATGATTTTTACAAAAAAAATAAAGTATTCTCCTCATGAATGACATTATCAAACTTGACTATGCTTGAGCTTGAGCTTGTATCCTCCTATGCTTGAGCTTGGCTACTTTTCAAGGGTCTCTCCTTGAAAATTTCTACAATCCTTATCTAAAGGGGTTAGTTGTTGAATCTTAGCCTTTATGTTTGAGATTTCTCCCTTTAATTTAGTGTGAAAAGCATCAAGCTTAGTATTTAAAAATCTCGTTACCTTTCTAAGTAAATAATGTAGAATAAGAATTTCTTCTCTTAGTTCACTATACCTTTCATCATACTTACCACCTTGTTCAACAATGTATAAAGAATTTTTGTTTGTAAGAGCCATGCATATGATCTAAGAATCTTTGGTAGAGTTATCTACTTCTTCACTTTTCTTATCATCATCCCAACTTGTATAGAAGTTGGTCTTTTTTAACTCCTCATCATTTCTATCCTTTTGTTACCATATGCTATTACTAGGATATTTGGAGGCTAGATGGCCTCTTCCACCACATACCCAACATTTCATAGAGGAAAAATTAAAATTGGAATTGGAAAATGTTTTACTTCTTTTCTTACCTCTTTGTTGATTGAAGTGCTTATCCTTTTTTTCCATGAGTCTTTGAAGCCCTCTAGAGAGAAGAGCTATCTCCTCTTCATTGCTCACATCTTGCTCTGTAGATTCCATTTTATTGGTGGCTAATTTTAGAGCAATGAGATTTTCTTGTATAGCCCATTTGCTTATGAGGTTCATTTCATAAGCAATGAGATCACTTTGTAGCTCTTCAAATTTAAGCTTTGAAAAATCTATAATTTGTTCCATGGGCATGACCTTCGTTCTAAATTCCAGTTGGAGGGTTATAATCAATTTTATTATGACATCACTCTTAAGAAGATCTTTTGCTATAGAAAAATAATCTTTTATTTTCTCTCTCATTTTTAGCTTGTCGTACTTACTTTGCAAAACTAACAATTTGGACTATTTAAGTATAGACATTCCTTCATAAGTAGCCTATAATGTTTGCCAAATTTCTTTGGCAGTTTTACATCTAGTTACTCTATTAAACTTAGATTTATTCAAAGCACAATATAAATAATTTTTGGCCTTTGAATTAAACATGAACTTTTCCTTTTCCTGTTTTGTCCATTTGTTGCAAGGCTTGATGATTCCTGTTGTGCTATCGAAGAGTGGTGTGTAGTCTTCAAGGATGGATTCCTAGAATTGAAACTCCATTGATTCGAAGAAGCCCTACATCCTTGCCTTCCAATAGGCAAAGCTAAATCCATTGAACATGGATGGCTTTGTATAGGAAGTTCCCTCCATTTCTCACTCTTGGAAGATGTATAGTGTAAGAGTACTAGGCTTTGATACCACTTGAGGATCATAGAACTTAGATGCTGGAGGGGGAGGGGGGGTGGGTGGGGCGGTGGTGGGGAGTGGAGCATGGTGGAAGGGGGATAAATAAGTTTTCCAAATAAAATTTTCAGCCACAAAGAACATAGCCAATTTTAATGTGGTTCTCCAACTTGGGTAGTCCACACTCAAAGGGTAGATCACTTACACACCTCCAAACTTTGTTTCTCTCAAAAAGTGCTTTGAAGGATACCACACCATAGACAAGCTCTAAGGTTTGCTTTAAAGTGATTCAAGGCCATGAATCCACTCAACCCTACAAGGTTCCAATGAGCTCAGAAAGAGGTTTTCAAGATTGCATAACCTTTACAACTTGAGCTCTGCTTTAGAGTGTTGTGGCGCTACACCAACACTTAATCCCATAAGATCCCAACAAGCTTAAGGATGATGCCTTCTTATAAGAAGCACATCAACTCCATAGGGAAACGAAAGAGAAACAAAAATTACAAAGAAAAGATGCAACTAATTTGCTGGTCCTTGTACTTTGAGGTACAACACAATACAAAAATACAATAGATAGTACAATGAAGTGCAAAAAAATAGCGCATAATGATTACTCGATGTTGACACTTGCACACAAAACTTGCACATTTCCCAAGAGAATGAAGCCTTCTTATAGCCTTGATGTTTTTAAAATCACATTGGAATTCATGAAACTACTATCTAACAACTAGGGGAGACATCTTCTTCAAGATTGGGATGTCTCACTGTTCAAACTTGAATTCATGGTAGACATCTCACATCTAAGGGAGATGTCTACATGTAGACATCTTCTCCAAATAGTAGAAATCTAATATTTTTTGCAAGATGTCTTCTATGGTTCTTCTATACTTTGGCCAAATATATATTTTTCTTCTTGTAGACGTCTTCTTAGTTTTTGGGCTTTGCTTCCTAAGGTTTTCTTTTGGTTATTTGGCTCATCCTTGATCTTGGGAACTTAGTCCTTGTAGTATTTGCTTTTGACATCTTGTTGTAGTTCTCATTCCTAGAGTCTTCATTGTGGTCTCCACATTTGACACCTCTTTATAGATGTCATTTGGGATCTCCTTTGATATCTCATTGTAGCTCTCATTCGCAGAGTCTTCATTTGTATCAAGCTAGTCCTTATGGTCTGTTCTATAAACACAAAAACCACAAAAACATCCTTGTTCTTCATTTTTCTTAGGTTGCTCTTGTTAGGGACCTTATAGAGTAGAAGTTGGGGATGAACTTGTTGGTCCATAAGTCTAGAGAGTAGAGGGAATATTTTGCTTGGGTTCTTGAGTGGGGCTAGGCACAAAAGAACCACAAGAAAAAATATAATATTGAATGGGAGAGCTACCTAAAGTAGCTACAGGAGGAGTCAATCAAGAGGCACAAGCTGGAATTGTTCATGAGGGAAATCAATGTTGAAGATACCTTCAAGTTGTTTGAAAGCTCTCTAGTGGTAGTTGATTCTCCAACTCCTTAGGTCACTACTACTTATAGAGAGGTGACTACTACTACATTTTCATAGGAGCCACCCACATGGATCAATGTCGATGAGAGCAACATCCTAATTGATGTTAATCTTTGGGAAGTGAATTGGGCCCACATGATTGAAGACCAAATTCTCCATTATCTAGAGGTTAATATTCGGAGCTTCTCTACAAAGGATGTTGCTCCAGAATATTTGTAGACTTTTTTTATTTTTTATTTATTTCTTCTAGTTTAGTTTAGTTTAGTTTGTGGTTTGATTATGTTGATTTTTGATTAGGCCTTTGTTGTTATGATTGGTACATGTACTAGGTGATGGTAGTGGCCCTAGTGATGATCATGTTGGAGATGCTCCTCCTCCACCTCTAGTTGCACCTTAGTTCCATCAATTGGATCATATCCTTGCTTTATTTTTATCATTGATGATGTTGTAGGTACTTCTACTAGTTGTTTACTTGTGAGATAGTTATTATATATTTTTTATGTTATTGCTACATAGTGTAGCTATGGTTGTTGGACTTATGTTGTTGTTGATTAAACTCTTGTCACATTGTGTGACTATGGCTATTTGTTATGGAAATTTTGGCTATCATGTTTATTTATTATTTTAAAATTTTAATTTTGTTTATATGTTCTAGCATTTTTAGTTTTATGCATCTTATGCATTTCACATTTTGTTCATGTTATGAGGCTATGTTAGGCTACATTGGTTGAATCATGTGGTTATGAGGCGATATTTGATAGAGTAAAAATACAAATTTACCGGGCCAAAATGAACAATAAGGTGTTAACGTAGATGAAACATAAATAATTCATAAAAGGCATTTCCAGTTTTAGGTCATGGTAGGCCATATGCATTGCCAATTTTAGGCCATGATGGGCCTTTGTGTTTTGCTAGTTTTAGGCTATGGAGGGCCAAAGTTTTGCTAATTTTAGGTCTTAATGGGCCTATACGTTGAAAGAAAAAACTTTTTGTAAGTTTTTTTAAAAGTTATTATAGATTTTTAAGTTTTAAAATTTTTATGCTATTTTTAGGTTTTACATTTTTAAAATAGACAAGACATAAAAATGTAAACTCTAAATAAAAGTAAATTGTAGGTTACATGCTAAATAAGATTAAAACAAGGTAAAAAAAAGGTTAAATTAGGCTAAGAAAACAAAAGAGAAGGCCACGTGGTTATGGTCATAGGGTAAGTGAATAGGAAACATACATTCAACTATGCAAGTATTTCCTAATCTTCAAAAGATTAGGAAAGGTGTATGGTCTATGTTGTACAATCTTGTATTCCCATTTTCCTTGCTAACCATGTTGAAGGGGAGATATTCCAATGGTATATTTATGATTCCATTGTCATTAGTTTTGGCATCTTTTACTCTATTGAGCCTCTAGACATCGTCATTGATAGTAAGAGTTTCTTCTTGAAATGTCCCTTTTGTTATGAGGAGGTACCTGAATCATGAATGGCTCCCATGTAGATTTAGAGTTGTTGCTTATGTTGCATGTCACTATGGTGTAAGGCTATTATTGGCATTCAATGTTGTAGACCTAAATGGACTCGTTCTATGGCCTAACTAGGTTGGAGGCATTAAGCACCAACTTATCATTGTCTATCATCTTTTGCAGGTTATCCTTTAGGGCTAGGTAGAAGTAGCTAATGATAGTGATAGAACAATTAAGTTTAAAGTACTTAGGTATGAATGGATCATCTTTGGTTGGTAGAGTGGGATTCTTTGTGATCTCACATAATTGATCATGCCTCTTGTAGGCATTCTATATCATTTTCTATATTAGATTCTTCCACTCTTTAGCAACTAATCTAGGAGCTTAGATGATTTCAAGGGTAACCTAGTGTACTCTGACCAATCTTTTTTTTTTTTTTGAAGTTAGGCCTTGTGTTACCTGATCTAGAGGCCTTAGATGTTGGTGATTGGTTGTTGGTTGTAGGGGCCTTTGGTTGGTTCATTTTTCACCCATGCATGATCTTGTTGTCTTTGGTCATAGTAGCCATGACTACATGGTTTTGCCTCCATTTCTTCTTATCCTTTTGAGTGTGTTGGTTCTTATATGGCACATAGGCAAGGTCATGGCTAGCCTCAACAGCATCCTATATGTTCTAGGTTTTGGAAAATACTTGATTGAGTGACCACATGTCTAGGTAATAAAGCTTAGACTTGATAAAATCGTTGATCGTCCCCTTAAAGATGGCTAGAAGGTGAATTTCAGTTATGGGTTTGGGGATCTTGTTCAATACAGCATTTCATCATTGAATGAACTTCTTAACCAGTTCAAGGAGTCCTTGTTTGATCTTCATTAGTTGGTTCAAGATGGTTTCAAGTTTCAAGTTATACTTGAAATGGTTCACAAATTGTGATATTAACTCTTCAAGCAAGGATATAGATCCTTGGGGCAATGCATGGTACTAGTTTAATGCTTTTCTAGTGAGAGACTTAGGGAAGATTCTCATTATGGTGTGGGGCCAAACTTGTAGCAATAGGTACTCAGAGAAGAAGGTAATGAGGTTAATGTTGGGGTCACCCTCACTATTATATTTGATAAATTAGGGTATGGGGATGCTTGGGGGAAGAGTTATTTGTGGAATAGTAGGATTGATAGGATCATCCTAATAAAATTCCATGATCTTAACTATCTGGGTTATTGAAGCTTTAAGCTTCTGTAACTCTTCTGTAAGGTCTTGGATCATTTGGAAGGTTTGATCCAAGCCTAAGGATACCTTGCAGGTTGCCAGGTTTGCACATATAGTTGTAGTATGAGTTGAAAGGTTGGTGACCTCACGATGGGTTATGGCATGGAGGGGAGAGGTTGGGTAATCATTATTATAGGTAGGTTGAACAATGAAAAGGAGGTTTGTGCTAGCACCTATGAAAAAAAAGGAAAAATAGTGTATGTGATCCTTGGGTTACCTAAGTTCTTACTGAGGGGCTCGCTGGCATGGAGAATGGATGAGCAATGGTCAAGACCACTAGTGATGGCAATGCAAATTAAGGCTACATGGAAAAAGACATAGAGGAGAAAAGAGGCATTGATTGGAGCATAGATTATGCTTGGTGTGCTGCTATGATAGGTGTTGGCCCAAATATGGTAGGGTACATGAGAGATGAGGGTTGAAGGATCTACCCTATGGAGGAGGTAAGAGAGGCTAAAGTAGGTGTAGTGGCTTGGGGAGCTAACTATTGAAAGAGGCTTTCTAGGAAGTTTTTAGGTTTGGGTTTAGCCTTGAACTCATCTTGTTCTTTATGTTGGCCCTTTGAGCTTGACTCCCCATCTTGTTCATCCATGTCAATTAAATGAGACTGGATGCATGTGTATGTGTTGTTTAAAGGTATTTTGTCACATAAGGAACGAATGTGCTACTTCCCATTATAGTGGATCAACTCATATTCACATTTGGATTTATCCTTTGCATGTGGACTAAGCAAGCCCACTTGGATTTTGGTGTAGATGAAATTATAATAATTTTCATCAATTATGGTAAAATCTAAACTATTCTCCCTTAGCCTAAGCAATTGCCCATGCTTAGCCACAGCAGGGTCTTTTGGGTCATAAATCCTCACTACATTTTGGGTTGATGTAATGTATATTAAGTTAATTGGCAAAACTGTTGATTGGCTGAAAGACATTGTCAATAATTTTGATCTTGCTTTAAAAATATTTTTATATAATTAAATGAAAATTATAGCAAGTGAAATTACCCAAGGTGTAAAGGGGTTTTGGTTGGAAAATGGTTGTAACTACAATTGCAGGTGTAATGTATGTTATAGTGGCTTTGATGTACATTGCACTTGAGAAAATGTGATAGCATTGATGTTGGAAATACCAACTACGTTGGCTTTACTAGCAAGAGCTATGTTGGAGGGGGTAAGTAATCAATTACCTTTCCCAAAAAAAAAAAAAAAAAAAAACAATGTTGAGGATACCTCCTTTTGAAAAAGGAGCAATGTTTTTTTTTTTTTTTTAAAAAAAAGCAAATGTACAATGTTGACTTTTCAAGAGCTATGTTGAAGTCTTGGGAAGGCCTACACTAGCTTTGCCCAAAAAATTTCATAGTATGGGGTTTGGGTTTTTGGAGAAAAACCATGTTGGCCTTTGGAACATAGAAAGATAGGTTCCTGTGAGGAAGAGTAGTAGGTTTTACAGGCAACCACGTTAGCTTTGAAAAGTCCAGCAACTACTGTGAAAATATTGTGAATGCCCAGATCACTTACAACTAATACACTAGGTATTCTTTGTAGGAAAATGGTTAGCAGTGTTGGTGTTCTTGGTAGAAATTTTAAATAGGATTTTTTAGAGTTTAAACTTGTAAAAAGAAGAAATTTATTCCAAAAGGGGTAAAGTAGGATTTGGTGAAGAGCTTAGGTGAAAGCCCTTCCTCTAGCACCAGAAAACTGTAGCACCTAAAAAATTTGATCATTGGAAAAAAAAAACCAAAAATCCTTGGAGGAAACGTTTTAACTAAGAATCCTAAGGACCTCCAAGAAAGAGGATTCAAGGCATCCTAGATGGTCTTTCCTATCACCTAGGGACTTATTAAGTGTAAATTTTGGTAAACAATTTAGAATGGTAACGTAGATCTAATCTAAGAAAATGAACAAAAATGAATCAGAAATCAACTTGCACAATGAATGAACTAAAAATTTATTACAATAATGAAATATTAACAAGTATCAGAGTTTAAATTTGTAAACATTATGTGCCCAAATGCACAAGGAGTTTGCTTGGATGAAGTTTGAAGCCTGTGGAAGTTGGCAGGTTGTGTTCTATGGTTAGTCTCATGATCCAGGTACTTCCCAACTTCAATAACTAAAAATCCTTAGGGGCTTTTATCTTAGATATGTAGTGTTAGTAACAAAAGGTCATAAAGGAGTATGCTTGATTTTTTAAAATTTTGGAATTATGTTGGGAGTCTCAAATGCCCAATTAGTTATCAAATTACTCGAAAAGTCTTACAAAATGCCAAAGGTATTTTGGTGTGCAAGGTTGCAAAAGGTTGTAAAGTTTTCTCAACCACAAAGAACTATCTAATTATGGAACCTATTTAAAGTATTTGAGATTGACATTTATAGGTCTCATTATTGCTAGTTTTTGGCTACAAATTTCTACCATGATTATTGATAGATTGATTTGATTTGTAGGTGTGGTAGGCTATAGTTTCCAACGTAGTTTTCTATTTCTAGTAAGTTTTGATGTCCCTAGATCACTAAAACCACTTTGGATATCAAAAATAGTAAAAAAACTTTGCCAACTACATTGGCTTCACCCATCTACATTGGCATCTTAGGATCCATGCTGAAATTGATGGGGCAACTCTAGAATTGAAGGAGCAACAAAATTCCTAACCACTCCACCACTAGCTTCATAAGAAAATAGAAAATGCTAATTTTGATAGTACCTAACACATTTTCAGCCTTTCCAAGTTTAAATAGATAGGAGATTACTTTTTTCATTTTCATTTGGGAAGTGAGGATACAACAACTTATAAGGCATTTTTTAGCCCCAAAAGTTCAAGTATGTAAGATTACAACTCATGGGCTACAAACCTCACATTTTATAGTGAAAATATAGGCTCTAGTATAGGGGTGAAGGGTAAAATTACAAAGGTTTGAAACATGCATTTTCTTGGTGGTGTTTAAATATGTTGAACTCAAACTTAGTCTAGTATCAAGGCTATCCATGAATGCTTGATAAAACGGAGACATGAATTTGGTGTCATGATCTAAGAAAAATCTTGGTAGGAATGCCATGTAGGTAAACAATCTTCAATATGAAAAAATGTGCAACATCCTTTGTGCTAATTAAAGTATTCTTGGTAAAAAATTAAGCTAACTTGGTAAACAAGTCAAGAACAACAAGGACAACATCTATATCGATTATTTCTCACTTCTACTTTGGAATAGTAGGATGATACAAGTAGCCACATCATCATTGATGCTCAAGCTTAACCTATTGGCAAATTGAGCATCTAATTATGAATTTCCCAGACTATTATTTCATACCTCACCACCAATACAACCTCTTTAATAGTTGATACATCTTGACATTGCCATGATGCATTTGAAGCCTACAAAGATGAGCTTTCTCCAATAGATGTTATCATAAGGAATCAGGAACATTCATCCAATCCTTATAATGAAGCAACCTAAGTGCATCCACTACTACCAAAACTATGAAACATACATGGCCCTTTCACAACAAGAAGCTAAAAAACCTCAAAGATACAAGATCCAACTTGACCTTGCATGATCTCATATGCATGTTCACCTATAGACTATCATATGTCACCAAGGAGAATGTCTTACAATAGTAATCCATGCTACCCTGATAGTGAGATAATCAATGCATGTCCAAGATGATATCATATTCTCCTAAGCACATGACATGGATATCACTAAGCTAGGAGATGTCATAAATTACCAAGGACGTGGACCTAAAAATTTGGTCCATAGCAAGCACACTACGATCAATAATGCTAATGATAATTTCTTAAGAAAGAAGGTAATCCTCCAAATCCAAACATCCTAGTATTTGTGGATCAATGAAGGAAAGCCTAGCACTAAGATCAAGTAGGATCAAAATTGCTAAATCTGAAATTGTACCTTCAAACTCCATCACTATTTTAGGTTTTGCATCTACTAGCTGATCTATCAGAGCATAAACACAAGCATGCAACTTGGTAGAAACTTGATTGCTTGTAAATTTGTCAACCTACTGAGAAGCTCTACTAACCAAATGCTTCAAATAGTTAAAGCTTTTGTGACTTGAATAGCCATAGTTGTAACAATTGGAACAATCCTTGTTGATGTGCCAAACTCTATCACAAGCATGATAAGTAATGGGTCCACAAGGCATCTCACCACTTGTTGATTACTATTAAAATCTCTATTGCTATTTTTACCCACTACAAATTGAACCCTAATCATGATTATATCTACTATATTTTCCAAAATAGGTTTGACCCTTCTATTGACAACGATCATGATATGCTACCTTCACTAATTAACTATGCTCTAGGTTCAATGCATGCACACATGCATCCTCATATGGCTAAAGATGAAGAGAAGGATAATGGTCCTTTATGGATGCACAAAACCACAAATGAAATAGTTGTCTTTGGTTGTTTTGTCAATATGTATGTGAGGCACATACATACTATATTCATGTGAGGTACATACAACTCTAAGAACTTGTAGTTATATTAAGTCATAGTCCAATTGCCTTAGTAGAGATGCTAAAACTCACCTACCCTTGCCTCTATGTACATCAAAGGAATGTAATGGCAATTGAAGTGTTAAGAAAATAATTCTAATGAATATCATAATCCTCACAATGATGCACCTTCTTCTAAGAAGTCCATCAATGACTTGTAGATCCTTTGAACTAGTGAGTTACTAATAGAGTTTGTTGTGTGAAAGTGTAACCCATTAACTTGAAGTCTTGATGACCTTATTGAACCACTCAATTATAGTAGTTGGGTCCTCCACACCTTGAAAGGTAGGAGTTCCTAGCTTTCAAAATTATTCCATAAGCTCATGCTCCATTAGTTATTTGCCACCACCACTCTTAGAAGCAATGAGTATTAATGGCAAGTTTGAGTTCATCTTCATATGCTAATTGAGGAATTGTAACATAATATGATTGATGTTAGCTTGAATAATCCCTTTACTTGAGGTAGAAGTACGCCTAGGAGTAATAGGCTTCACTTGACGATCTATCATAGGCTTCTCTTTTGATTAAGAATGGACTCAAGTATCAAAGTTAGGTTGTTGGATCCAACATCCACACTCCTATCATGGCCATGTTCATATCATGCGCTTATCATCATTAGATACAACAACATAAAATAAGAAAATTAACACAAAATACTATTTGATACTAGCTTGTAACACCTTCTTTCTTAGTGTTGGCGACCGTTTGGGATGCGACCGCCAACGAGTGTCCTCAAACAGGATTTAGGTGCTTGTTGGTCTCTAGCAACACCAAGGCCTAGATACCTCCAAATAGACTCAGTAGTTAATGTGAGTATGTGTGTGTGCTGTTGCGGTGTGCGGTTGTGAAAAATAAAACGATTGCGTTGTGTGTAAACTACAAATGACTTATCTTAAAGAGATTCAGCCAACTTTGCCAAGTACTGTGAGTTGTTGAGAGTTCCTATTTTATTCCATTGCCTAGTCTACGTGGTCCTTAGAATACCTACTTGTAACAAATAAAAATTTGCAAAAACATTTGAGCATAACTCTACTAATCTACTTCTAATTTTCCCCAAAGAAAGAGATAGTTCCACAAGAAAACTAGAAATAGAGCAAGATTCGATGGAAATAGATAGAAAAGAAAGCAGATTTGTGTAGACCTCAAATATTTAAACAAGGTAAAATGACATGAGTAAACACTTCATAATAAAGCTATCCCAAATTCAATAACTACAAATTGTTCAAACTTCCAAGGCTCAAATAAGCAATTTCTTCAAGACAATCCTACTATGCTACCAAAAAATTGCTGCGTAAACTACCACGTACAAGACTCCATTTTGGCCAGATAATGGATGTCAAAAATTACATTCAATAGAACCTTCAAAAGACTTGAAAATTTTTGATTGAAATACCATGGAGATTCATTTTAAAGATAAAAAGAAGCTATTCTGGTCCCATCAAAATACCAAAGATTCTTTGAACCCTCTTGACTATTGAATCGTTCAACAGCATCACTACAAGTAGAAGCTCTCTTACAACAATCCCAATAGCGGTTCTTATACATTGCACAATAATAAAATTTACTACTAAAATGCTCTTAAGGCTTTTAAACACAAGCGCTTCTATGGAAAAATTTTAATAGAAATTTCTATCAGGCAACAAGAACAATAAGAGCAATCTAAAAATCCCAAAATTACTTGCCAAGGATGATACTATCTAAACCACTAGCTGAACAATTTAAAAAAAACAAAAATAAAACATAACTCACAAGACTATGACAAAGAGGCTGAAATCTTTTCTTTAACAAGTCATCTTACAAGCAATCTTTCACACTTTCTTTGTACAAATGCTCTTCTCCCAAGACTCAAAGTGTGTCTCCAAGTGAGAGCCCAAGTACTAGCTAGTAGCCTTTCCAAAGTGTGATGTATCAAGTGTCTTCTCCCAAGTATGATCCCCCATCTTCTTACCCCTAAAGCCTTTTTATAAGGTTCATAAGGTAGTTACATTTCAAAATATCCTAGCTAACTTTTCTCCCAAGTAAGGAGGTTACAACTTACCCATCTAGTTAGGAGGAAGTTATGTAGTTGGGAAGTTATACATAAAGTTAGGAGGAATTTATGCTAACATTAATATTTGTAAATATTATAAAATATTTTATGTAATGTGATATTACAAATATTTTAACATTAATATTGCAAATATTTTATGAGTAGTAACTTATATATATAATAATGTTTGAAAAAATAATGATTTAAGACTTGGAATAATTAAATTAATGGTACATTTTAGCGATAGATTAAACTACAACTCCAGCATCAGTTAAAATATCTCTTGCTCTACGAATTCAGTTATACACTTGTCTTAGTGTGCCTTCGTGTCTCTGTTGTCGCGTTTAGTGGACTGGTATGCGATATCGAATGCATCAGCATCAGGCATGGCTGTTGTTTCGGATTGTAGGTTCCAGGAGTGAATGACATTTGTGATTACCGCCTGAAAAAATTTGAAATGTGTTCCTTGGGAAAGCCTAGGCTTGTTTGGCGAGGTCGCAGCTAGAAAATCCCTGCAACAGAGTATTGTGAATTACAATGACGAGCTGGAAACGTAGATCCATTTTAAAACCCTACATGATTGCATGCACCAGTCTCTGGAATGGAAATAGTTTCAGGCCTAAAACTTTACTTCTCCCGTCGCTGGCGTTGCTTTCCTTACGACCTTCCTGCCCATGGATTTTCCTGCTGTCTATGCGAACCATTGCAGAAACCCCACGGGTGCATTCGTACTTTCTGGCGAGGGTTTGGGTCGTCGCACTGTGTTGAAATTCATGTCGTGATAAAATCGTGGACCTATGCACTATGTCGGAACCCTGGGCCTACACGCTGTTTTGGAATCTGCGCTGCTTCTTCAGAAAATTGAAAAGGCATAGCGTCGCGAGCCGTGATTTCGATGAGATTTTCAGAATTTTTCCCGCTACCAAGAATGCCTTCTTAACTTTGCCAGAACCTTGTCTGCATCTGTCTCCACGAAATATCCAGTGCCTACGTCCATGAACAGTCCATGAACAGTCTGTTTCGGATTGCACAACTTGGAAGATTATTGCTACCGTAGTTTTGTTTGCCCGCCAGAGTCTCCTTCCCCTTTTTTTGTGAAAAAAATTTAAGCGTGGATTATGGATGATGGAATTCCTGCCCATTCTAGAACAGGCCTTTAAAATTTGTGGGCAAATTTCGAAACGTCATTTTAGCAAACATCCGCCGATATTCCCCCATTTTATTATTCATACAATCTGTTGATTTTAATTTTTTAATTTTCATTTCCAGTTTCCTTCTCTCATTCTTTACCAGTACCCAAATGATCAATTCCTAGACATATGTCTGACAATGAAGAATTCCTTGCTTGTCAATTCATTCATCATTGGCACATTATCTCTTGCAATCTTCTATTCACTGTGTTTCATATGTGCATCATTATTTCCACCAATAATATTATGGTCTCCCCTAGATCCCATACCAATGGTATGAAATAACACACTTACACTCTCCCATTCTTACAATAATGTTTAAAATGAATCTTATTGTTCCATGAAATGGCCAAATGTGCCAACATTTTTGCCCCCTTAAAAGCTTAACGAAACTTATGCAACTTCATTTCAAAACTAAAACATACTAAAATTTTCATTGAATTTTTACAGTTGAATACAAATCTTCTTTTTTTTTTTGAGGAAAATTCCCATTTAACATAAGGTGAGATGTGACAAAAACCTCATTCCTAGGAAAAAATCAAACTGTACATTATCAAGTCCTTTATGGACTATTCTTGGGATGGAAATTGAATTGTGAGGGTTACCCTAGTGGGAATCCTCATCTCTTTTACTGTTTCATAGGAAATTTCTGATGTGATGAAGGAGGTTCTATTGTTCTCAGGCTTGGTGGAGCTCTCACTTTGATCTACTAGAGCTTTCTCTTTAACACTTTTCTCATTTTCTTTTCCAGATGAGCTCTTCTGTTTTTCTCCATTAGGTTCTTCATTTTCCTCTCGGGAGACAAAGGCTTCTCCCCATCCCCATGATGACTCTTCATTAGTTGGTTTCTCTAAGTCTGAATAATTTAACTCTAAACCTTTCAACTAATACCCAAAAAATCCAATTGGTTCATCTTGACCTTCACTATCCTTTTGTGTTAGAATGACATTGATAGAATTTTTTGAAGCAAAAGAATATAATCAAAAATCTTCTTTAAGCTAGGCTTTACCAAATATGGAGCCTCTTGTATAGCCTTTTTAATTTCTGATAAAGCTCTCTCTAACTCTGGTGTTTTCTCTACTTGGACATCATTTTTTAGCATATGCATCAAAGGTTTGGTAATTTCAATAAATCCGGGGATGAACTTTTTCACAAAGTTTATCTTCCCAAAGAAAGATCTAAGAGATTTCTTACTTGTGGGATGTTCAATATTCTGTATTGCTTGGATTCGAGAATTGTCTATGGTAATTCCTTCTTGACATATCACATGGCCTAATAAACTTCCAGATTTAACCCCGAAGATACACTTCTTAAGATATAATGAAATTTCAAACTCACGACATCTATCAAAAACTTGCTGAAGATGATTAATATGATCTTCTTTTTTCTTTGAAAATATTGTAATATCATCCAAATAAACCACCATGAATTTGCCTAACAAATCCTTAGATGCTAAATCCATTGTTCTTTGAAAAGTAGCTCCAGCATTTGACAATCCAAATGGCATTCTTTAGTAAGCAAAAGTTCCCCATTTGGTGATAAATGCTGTTTTGTATCTATCATTCTTATCTACCAAAATTTGATTATAACTTGAGAAACCATCTAAGAAAGAATATACTTGACAACCCGAGACTTTAATCAACATCTCATCAATTCTTGGAAGTGGATACCTATCCTTTTTTGAAGCATCATTTAGATTTCTAAAGTATACACAAAGCCTTATATCACCATTTTTCTTTCTCACTGGAACAAGGTTAGCAAGCCATGTTGAATATCGTATTGGATATATGATTTGTGCTTGTAACAACTTCTTGATTTCGACTTCCATAACTGGTTAAAACGATGGATTAAATTTCCTTTGTTTTTGCTTAACTATTTTGCAACCTTCTATTAAAGGAATTTTATGTGTTATCACATCTTGTCTAAAAGCTTTAAGGTCATCATAAGACCAAGCAAAATTATCCAAATTATCTCTTAGACACGTTAACAAATCTTTCTTGAAACTCGAATCTCTTTCCTTTATAACATTTAACATCTTTGGCATCCTGTCTAATCCAAAATTCACTACCTCGAAAGCTTGACTATCTGAGTTTTGTATATCCTTTCCGGTAAGTAAATTTTTCTTGAACTCATGTTCCAATTCAATCATCCTTTTTGGAATGAAATTAGCTTTGGACTGTGATGAATTTTTAGGTATCACTTGACCCTCAAATTCTTGTTTTTTTTTCATAAATCTTAGTACTTGATCATTGTCTTCAAATACTTGTAAAGTCTTATATTATCTGGTACTGATGGATGATGTTCTTCTTCAATCATGACATCTTTGTAACTTTCCAATATTTGCATATCCAATGTTGAAGCTACCTTTGCCAAATTGTCTGCTATAAGATTCTCTGCTTTGTTTATATGCTCTATTTGGCAATGTTGGAACTGATCTAACATCTTACAAGCAAGTTGCTTATAAGGTCTTAAGAATGAACTCTTTATGACATAGTTACCCTTTACTTGTTCACAAACTAATCTTGAGTCTCCTTTTATAGTGATTACTTTGATCTTTTTGTCTAGAGCTATTCTCATACCAATACATAGAGCTTCATACTCAGCCTTGTTATTAGTACAAGGGAAAGATAGATGAATTGCTTTGAGAATTTCAGGTGAA